>JAASAO010000184.1:0-39552 GCA_017311375.1 Mytilus coruscus
CAAGTGTTTGGCATATTTGATTAACCATGCTTGCATTGTTAAAGTTTCGGAAGAATTGCTGTTGAGTATTTTTATCAGTATTGAAATTATATTTATATTCATAGATTATAAGATGACCTTTCCATATTGGCCCTGGTATCATCCCTTGATGCCCATATCAGCCTGAGGCTTTAGCCGAAAAAGACATGTCATAATCTATTTATCACATCTTTAAGTTCTGTAGAAAAGATAAAAACGTTCAATTATAACTACAATGTATTTAATTAACCACGACAGGTAAAATCTCAAAAGTTTTATCACATTTTCCATTAACTTTTATCATTTACTCCATGAAAATTTATTGTATCATCACCAAATAACATATTTGTATGCTCTTGTCTACCTCTCATGTCAAAATGGAAACAGTTATTTAAATAAAATACATTGAAAATGAAAATATGCGAAATTATATATATTTGAATAATTTATATTCAAATGTGCGTACATTATACAAATAAAATTGCATTTTACAGATATTCAACGAAATTTTATTGATTAAGAGGAGATTCTCTGGAAAAATCTTTGTAATTTATAATAAAAATGTAGAAATAGATTAAAAATACAACTATAGTTACTGTATATAACTCAAACTTTTGACGTCATTTACTATCATATATTATATTTAGCAGATTTTTGTTGAACAAGGAATCAATTTTATCAGAAGTGAAAGGGTCTGCACGTCTTTTTGTTTGTTTCAAAGTCCTTTGCATTTCAATGCTTTGCGCTTCGTCCCTAGAACATCCTGAGAGTGGGCAAAGTCCTTGTCCTTTGTAAAACTGATGTTTCTTTTTTCATTCATATATCTAGCGAATCCGGCTCATATTCTGTCTTATCTTTGGTGCGTATTGCAATGCAAAATCTTGCATGATGCATTTTCAGTTCTTCAACTGAGATATCCTCTGTATTACGAACCTCTCCAGCACTTTGTAACCACTCCTTTAGAAATTTAATGTTTTACCTTGTGTTAGCGTTTCATTTACTCTACAAGGTCCGCCGTGGCTTTCCTCCACTGCGATGAAACGAGATCAAGCGAGCAGCGTCATTGTTTGCCATTGTCGTTTAGGACGCAATGACGTCACGTTATTGGAATCAGGGCACAATAACCAAAACCACTTGTTTGCCCCGGCAGCAATATGAGTAGGAAAATTCTGCGGTTATTATACATGCAAAACCCAATGTTTTCGTAAGAAATATGTGATAAATATCTTATGTATAACAACCGGTTTGGGATTTATAAATTAACAGCCACAATATTAAAGAGATGGTGTATCGAAATGTGACATGGTTAATAGTTGTTAAACAATCAAGTTGATATATGTTACTTCTACTATGTTTAAAGCACAGCATGAAATTATCCTATTTCATCACACGACGTCAGAAAGTCCGACATGAAAACAATATCCGATGATGGACAATGCCAGAAAGCTTTTATTGTAAGATAAAAAATTTGAAATCCTTATCGACATTCAGATGCAGATCCAGGATTTTGAAAAATGGGGCCTACACTAGCCAACGTTATGAGTTTGACATGTTAAAGTCTATGCATTTACCATATAGCTCCATTATGGGGCCAGGCACCCTCCCACGATAACAAATCCGCCTCTGACAATTACATTTAACTGTCAACATGTGTCTGTGATTTTGGACCGTGTTGCCTTACTAATGACAATAGCTTAAATTACAATTAATCAATTTTCCTCATTGTCAGTGTGCACCTCAGGTCATCTCCGCTTTGTGGTTGGACTCGATTTACATAATCTAGCTTTCATTGAAGTTTTTATGGACTGTTGTTTTGGCTTTCGTCTTTATTCTTGTGGTGGATGTGTATTCTGTCATTCTCCGACTTGTGGTTTCTACTTGTCCCCTTAGTATTTTTATTTTCCTACCACATGGACTTTCGTTCAAAAATATCTAGTAAGCATATGCCATTGTATAAGACAGTAACTAGAAACTAAGTAGTAAGCTTCAAAAAGCAATATGGATACATCTGGCATAGAATCGCTCAATATTTCAAATTATCAAGACAAGACATTACCGTTTTATAATCGCAAATTGGTGATTGTATCTGCTGCAATTCATTTAAAGTGTCCTTCTTTAATGAAACAGGTTAATATGCTAGATATGTAAACTTGAATTTTATTTGCTAAAATTGATGCACGTTTCGGCAATAAAGTTTATCGACAGGTTGCAAGTTTTCCTATAGGCACACATCGTGTCCTTCAATAGAAGACTTGTTCCTGTATTATTATGAATAACAGTTTATGGCAAAACTCCGTAAAGATATTTGTATCTACGTAACTCATTCGTTTTATGAAACAAAGTTGAAATAATTCTATCAACACGTCTTTAAACGACGAATATAACTGTAAAGAAATGTAAAACAAATAACGATATTTTCGAATAAATTGACAGGATATATCATAATAAAATTTTATTTCAAAACTTAAATAAAAATAAAAATACGGACGTGTGGTATAATTGCCAATGAGACAACTATCTGTACGGCCTTCAACAAAAGAAAAACCTCATACCGTATAGTCTGATATAAAAGACCTCGACAAAAGGCCTCGACATAAAAATGTGAAGCAATTCAAACGAAAAAATAAAATTACGGCCTTATTTATAACAAATCTATTCACGAAAACAAATATGACAGACATGAACCAAGATAAACCTGAACGACAGGCTCCTAATTTTGGACAGGCACATAAAGAATATAGCGGGTTTAACATATTTGTGAGCGCTTAACCCTCCCTTACCTTGGACAGTGGTTTATATGCACAACATAAGAACAAACTGTAAAAATCAGTTGCAACGGGCTTAACCCAAAACTCAAAAGATCGGTACAAGCACAAAACAACTACTAGTAACATAAAACGGATAGACACAAAACACCGATATAAATATTATCACAGTTAATGAAAGCTAGTTCAAAGCCAATTACAACTTATTAATAAATCATGTTCACCAATAAAAAATATCAATCAATACACATCCCGTGGATTTGGTGTTGAGACGTCATAAACTGCCTGAGAAACGCATGACATTGTCTGGCTAAGGACAGAACAACCTTAATATTTAAATGTATTTATACATTTGTATTCCTTTGGCTTGCATAACATGTGCATGACATATTTGTTTAATCATGTATGATAATATAACACTTTCTTAACAAATATTGTTAAAATATCACTCTTTGTCAACATTTAAAATTAATAAACATTTTCCAGAACTGTGGTTTGCTTAATTTTGTTTAAAGTCTAGTTAAGTAAAGAGATGATTGTTCATGCTTATACATTATTTGTGGATAGGGTGAAAGGTACTATAGCATCTAAGGTAAAAGAAAACAATCAGCATACCGTTTTAACTTAGATGTAGTTTTAATACCAGTATCAAAATGAGAGATCTTGCAATAGAAACGTCTTAATTTAATCTTGCTCAGATCATCGTCCCAAAGCCAATCTTTATAAGGAAATTTAGATGTCATTAGGTAGTTGTTAAACATTTTATGACATTTCGGACCTCAAATATTTTTTTTTTAAATTTTGTCAAAGCTAGATTGCTGAAGAATTCCAATTACGTTATTACACTCTGTTCCGTACTTTAAGATGTCAAAAGTTATTTACATCAGTACATATCTTTAAATGATCAATTGACAAAACGTCAGATAAGTCTTAATAAAAAATAATTTTACATATTTGAAAACACCGAATAGTTTACATTACAGTATTTGCTTGTAGAAATTTATGAAATTACAGACAATTCATACGCGATCAAATCCGGCTTAAGAAAATGAGTGATATAAGATTTCTAGAATTTAGTTATTTATTGACCAAGAATTTATAGCTACAGGATCATATTAAAATGTTTTTGTTATATCTAACAAATATTATATGTAAATATTACATGATGAATATTTATTGAACAATGAAGTCGGTTTATATTAGATATTTTCAAACTTTGCAAAAACTGCTGACTGCTCTGTAACCATAGCTGTGCGACATAAGTAACATATTCCTATTTGTTTGGCGACGACTTTCAAAGTATGCAGGAATAGTAATTGAAATTAACTGCCCGGAATGAAAGAATTTGTCTATTACAAGCTAAAAATCTTGATTCCGAATTGACATTTACATTTGAACAATAACATGTTTGTATTTTGGTGTTTTGATTCTCTAGAGCAAAGCAAAGCACAATGAAAGTAACCCTTTTCAAAGGCATTTGTATCTCATCGAACATATGTCTATCAAATGGTATTTCGCTAGTTGGAAACAAAATTGACATATTGTAACAGAAAACGAATTTTGTCATTAGAATTCTTTTAAAAATAACTTGATACTTAATTTGAAATGAATCACATATGTAACTACAATCCGGAAATATTTTCTAAGACCAATCTGCCAGTTTGTGTTTTGTTTTATATCAATGGAAGAGCTGTTGACCAGATGGTTATATTTGCGATCTCCTTGTTAGTATTTCAATTTGTTTTACTTTGTATGGAAAAAATAGTTTTTCCTTTAAACACTTCTAAGCAGAGAAAAACTTTAAAATGAATATATAGATATAATCAAAGTTATCTTAGCGTGACAGTAGACACAGACTCCCGGTTCAGCTTAAAATGAGATATATATATTAACTTGTTTTGTATTTTGGGGTTCTAATATAAATGTAAATTTCAATGAAAAAATTCTTAAAATATCAATTTCAATGCGGATTCTTATATGAAATAATACTAAGCTGATATCAAAACGGATTTGTTTTGCTGTTGACAATATGACCTTCACAAGAAACGAACAAATGATCGAGAATTTGAAGAGATTCGTTGATCAACATGACCGGGAAAAAAACATGTTGATACATAATTTTGAGGTTATTTTAGTTTCTAAGCACTCAGGTTCACCGGATTATGGTTGGGTTTGTTTTACATACTCTTTAGTTTTCAGTATAATGATTTGTGGACTTGTGTGTCTTTTCGTCTTTTCTTTTGCTAGATTTGTTATCTGTCTTTCTTCTTCTTGTTTTGCTAAAGGAAATCTTCACCCAAACCAGTAAAAGTCTGAAATTGTCACTTTTGTACTCGACTGTACTGATTTTTACTTGACCATTATAAATAATCAGATTCTTATTTTTACCGCATTGAAAAGTCTAAACTCATACTCGACCAGGCTGAAACAGTTTTAACCCATTCTCAATTTGTACTCGATCTGTACTTAACTAGTGCTCGACCTGATTTCAATATCTTAACAATTCTTGACCAAAGAACTTTAATGTCTGAACCATACCCGACCAAAGTCTTAATCTTACTTGACCAGCAAATCCTACTAAATCAATCTTGAATATATAACTATAATTTATACAACAAAAAAAAAAAAACACTTATCTTTACTTTGATTTTCTTATCAGACAAATGACTTTCTAATATATTACCTCTTGGTATAATTTCTAGCCAAGGGAAACAAATTGTGTAAAATAAGACTATTAATAGAAATGGGTCAATGATTTTAAGACTTGGTCGAGTATAGTTCAGAATGGGTCGATTATGGTTCAGACTGTTGGTAAAGAAGGAAAAGGGTCAGTTAAACACAGAAACTCCTTTAAGTTATATATCCATTATTCAATCATGAACGATCCACGAAGCCAATTACATCCCAGTGCTGAAAGGAATAGATAAACGGGGTTAGCACCTTGTTTATAACTTGGTATTTAAATTCACTAAAGCTTATACAAATTTCCTAAATATCAAACAGGACCAAATAAGAGGAGCAAAGATACCAAAGAAGACGCAGAAGTCAAAACTAACTGACAATGCAATTCCAAAACAAAAACAATCAATAGACAAAGAGTATACAAAACACAACATCGAAAACTGTCCCTTTGGAATCATTCGCATCTCTTTTTCATAAATAAAAGTCAGATTTTAAAAACAAATTTCATTAAGAAAGTAATTAATCATACAAAACAAAACGAGATAGGTCTAAATATGATAACAGTAAACACTCGAATCTTACTGTGACAAAATAATAGAAGCAATTTCCAGCCAGAAACAGGAAAATGCTAAAGGTTAGAAGGAGTCGGTTGAACATTTCGATCATTTGACTTATTTGTAGAGCTAATATTGCTGGTCTTTTTAATGTATTTTCTATGACTTGAATTTTTTTCAGGAAAACGCCAAAATTTGTCAAAATATGGAATTCAAAGTCAATAAGTTCTTAAAAGATCTTACAAATAGCTGACTGGCAATTTCGGTCATCTTGAATTGTTTGCAGATCCTTATTTATGAATCCTTTTAACTTTTGATTTAAAGTTAATAACATCTGAAATTCTGAGGAATGGTTTGTAGGTTGATTTCGATAATCTGAACATTGCTATCCTATCATTACATTATTTCTATTTATTATGGTTCTTATTAAATTAGACAATTATTTGCGTTTTACTCTTTGGTTTTATTTTAAGACATGGTGGTAATGTTGGTTTTTTCTAGAACATAAACTTAATACTAGATACCCTAAGGCTCATTCAGACTAAATGATACGCATGTTCAGGATAAAACTTGTTTATGTGATTTTAAAATAAGCCCTGCTTGTATAAGTTTGAGTCAAATTTTAGCGTAATAATCAACAGTCACCCTTCCCGGACACTTTATTCTGATTTCGATCCTTCCAGTCCGTCTTCTACTCCTAAATGCTCGTTCTTAGCGGAGAAGCAGCAAATCCTAATTTTTGGTTTGACCTGATCGGGATCTTCCCCACTCTTGGCTGGCACGCTACAAAGAGACCCCATTTTCCTTTATTATGATTCCAAACAGAAAAGGGATGCCTCTGTGGAAAATTTGTGCATTATGAATGCAGTCATCAAATTCACATAGCTGATAATTAATTTCAAATTTGATAAATGTTCACGCATTATTCCTGAACCAACTCAATCACGCGTAAAGCTCTCCCAGGAATTATCTGATTGCTGAATATATAAAACAATTTAGCTTACCTTATACTTTCAACTACAATTAATCACATCGTTTAAAACTCATCAAAGATGTCAGGCTTATAATGTTGTAAAATAGTAATTTAAGATTTATTCATTTGCGTTGAGTAACATTTGTTTTTCATCCCTAATTGAGTCTTAACTCGGCTCCATTTATATTTCTCTGTGAAATTCAATCCAATCTTTACCACATTAGTGATCTCTTATGAGCTAAGGATAAACCAGGTATAAATTTAATTCAAGACATAGATTCGCATTAAAGTCAATGGGAGATTTTTACTGACTTTACCCTAGAATGTATAGGCTCGTACTACATCTTCTTATTTCTATATATTATGTCAATGTCGATATGATGTATATCAAGGTTTCTCGTTATACTGATATTTCCGCTTCCCAAAATTTAAACGAATGAGTATAAAGTACACTCTTATTTCGATTTCAACGCCTGATGTGTATTCGGTTATATGGTTTCTCTATTACATTTTGATTCGAAAATCTAAAATTTGAAATAAGGCAAAAATAAGTAATGTCTGTCACGAATTTTTAGACAGGACTTGTCCTTAATACTCGCATGTTGTTTTTCGCCCAAAAATTAAAACGAAAACTTGAAGATTGACGTTCACTGACAATTTTGGAAATACATTGATATCTTTAATGATTATTTATTTAACATATCTTTTTGGTGTATTGCATTGTCTCAACGGTCAACTTTATGTTAATATCACTGCGTGATCTGTTATTGTGGTCAGTAGATAGTTTGACCATTTATAAATGATCGAGCGAATTTAGATACTGTGGATTCATTATTATTCGTTGGATACCAATTTTCGTGGATTTCGTGGGTATAGGTGAACCACGAAATTAAATGTTCAACGAATGACAAATTTTCTAAAGGCTTGTATAAAGACTTCGGCAAAACCACGAAATTAAATGTCCACGAACATGCAAGTTTTCCTTCATCCACGAAAATTGGTGCCCACGAAAATAAATGAATCCACAGTATAAGAAAACAAATAAACAGATGCAGAGTTTATCGCAATGCGATAGAAACCCTAAAGTACAATAAAATCCGCAAAATATATACAGCAGAAGAAAAGGCAGTTTCATATAGTCTAAAGCACTGGATTCATATGTTTTACACACCCACACACACACAAATCGACCCTGACGCAAACAAGCATTATAAAAATGACAGCATCAATGCGTTGCTTGCTAGCTAGTGATACTCAGGTCGACGGTGTGTACACCTGCAGGGAATCGACTCAGTGGTTGTGACGACTGATCAAGGATACCAGGCTCATAATTGAGTATAGAAGATGCAAATTCCAATCACCAATGTCATTTAAATCAAAAATCAATTAAGAAATAAAGTTCAAGTCCTGATCATGATTAAAGAATTAATACTTTGTTGTACGGTGAAATTTAATCTTTACTTATTTTGTATATTTTTGTTAATCTAGTAGTTAACTATTAAAATTTAAAAATGTATGTACATTTGTATTTGAATAAGAAATATAATTTGCCAAAATGGAACACTATTGAAATGAGCTTCTTTATAAAACATTTCTTAGAAAGCAATTGGGTAATTATTGATAACGATATCATTATTCAATGTTATAGATATCAAATTTAAGTTGAATGACAACAATGAACATACATTTGCAAGTTTAAGAGGGTACAGAACACCCAAAGGAGTTAACTCCATAAAATCAGCTGAACGTTTAAATCACATACTATTAGTAAAGAGAAATTCAAACGTCTCAATGATCAAAACAAGTGTTTGTCAAACTGCTATATATTCAATGAAATTATTCCTGAAAATTGTGTGTGGTTATATTTTGTCAAAATTTTATGAAAATTAAACGAGCCAAATCTATTTTAGTCAAATGATGGGTATACCCTTAATGCTAGAAATCATTGGAAGTACATTTACAGAATGAATGTTGAGGCTACATTGCCTGGATTCACCTTATACATGTACAGAATGTATTATAAGGCTACATTGCCTGGAGTCACCTTATACATTTACAGAATGTATTCTAATGCAACATTGCCTTGAGTTACCTTATACATTTACAGCATCTATTCTAAGGTTAGAATGCCTGGTGTCACATTATACATGTACAGAATGTATTCTGAGGCTGCATTGCCTGGAGTCACATTATACATGTACAGAATGTATTCTGAGGCTGCATTGCCTGGAGTCACATTATACATGTACAGAATGTATTCTAATGATGAATTGCCTGGTGTCACATTATATATATACAGAATGTATTCTGGGGCTGCATTGCCTGGAGTCACATAATACATGTACAGAATATATTATGAGGCTGCTTTGCATGGAGTCACCTTAAACATGTACAGAATATATTCTAAGGCTGCATTGTATGGAGTCACATTATACACGTACAGCATGTGTTCTGGGGTTGCATTGAATGGAGTCACATTATACATGTACAGAATGTATTCTAAGGGTACATAGCCTGGAGTCACATTATACATGTGCAGAATGTATTCTAAGGGTACATCACCTGAGTCACATTATACATGTACAGAATGCATTCTAAGGCTACAATGTTTGGAGTCACATTATACATGTACAGAATGTATTCTAAGGCTACAATATCTTGAGTCACATTATACATAGATTATGATATACATTTTTACAGGGCCGTTAATTATGTGGAGGCATGTAGGCAGTTGCCTCCTATTGCTGGCCCACCAAAAGAAAAATAATACAAAAGAGAAATAGAAACAAAAAATAGTTTCTCGTCTTGATACTGGACACTTGATGCTGTTAAGATTAGCATCAGTCACGACTTTCCAAATGCGAAGTATTATTTCTGTGAACTGTCGGGCATACTACCTAAATTTTGTCATTGTTAGCAGTTTCAGAATTTTATGGCAATTCTAGGTGAAATCATCATGCTATGAAAGATGAAGGCCAAGTTGCCGTTAAATTTATTTGATGTACGATCAAGAGAAATGCCTATTCTAACGGAGTGGTCACTGGCACTCATTCCACATCTTATATCTATCTACTGACATTTCTGTCCATTGTTTACTTTTCTGATTGTTACTTACTGTCAGGAAGGTCGACGAAGCCCAAAATAAAATACAATACAAATCAATTGTAAATAATGTTCACCGAAATTACTGAAAACAAAAGTTATATTCTTAATTGTCTAAGAAGATCATTGACATGGCTCATTCATGGATTTTTTATGGCGTGATAGATCCTCACTCACGTTCGCTTTACATACAAATGTAACAAAATTGTATAGAATTTTAGTGTTAATAAATATAAACATACCTCATATAAAAATAAGAAGATGTGGTATGATTGCCAATGAGACAACTCTCCACAAAGAGACCAAATGGCACAACCACCACTGAATTACAGGCTCCTGACTTGGATTAGGCACGTACAGAATTTGGCGGGTTAAACATTTTAGCAGGCGCCCAATCCTCCCTAACCTGGGACAGTGGTGTTATAGTACAACAAAAGAACAAATTATAAAATTCAGTTGACAAAGGCTTATCTCATCAGATTGATACAAATAGAAATACACCATCTTACAAAAACACAGAGTGGACGTGGCAGGGTACATGTACTTGTATGTATAAGCATGGCATACATTTTGTAAATATATCTTTGTCAAGATTGATATATTACCCCAACAGTATACTTCACTTAGGAATAGTAAATAGTGACCAGGTTAACTTGAAAGAAAAAGTACCCCAATCATTTAGAATTTTGGCATATATTCAAAAGTTTTTGTTGATTCCAAGTAATGCTTAGGAAATCATTATCGTTTACTTTTGTTAAGACTGCAATGACATGATGCAAACTTGTGCAGGTTCAGCTGCATCAACACAATTATACAAAAGATTTCAAAACTGCCACCTGGGTACGCTTTTAAAATTAGGGTAAATTCAACCTGGGCACCTTTAGCAGCTTTAATTTCATCATAGGTACTTTTCCGTAATCCATTTCAAAATTGAAAGAAAAAGTTTTCACCAATGCGTTAGTGTTTTAGTTGGTTCGATTTACTTTTGAAGCGATGGTCTAAATATTTCTTTCTAAATGTTACTGTCAAGTTTTGTCAGTTGAGGTTATTCCGAAGACCGCTGACGTCATTCAATGCGTTCCGAAAAACAAATTTTAACCAATCAGCGGAATTTTAATTTTGACCATCCAGTCAGCGGAATTTTGATTTTAACATAACTATTTTGATGCAGATTATGCCAGATATTGAATGCGTTCCGGAAAGTAAATTTCAACCAATCAGCGGTATTTTATAGCTATTTTTGATGCAGGTATTTGCAGACTAAAACGGAAATTATAGTAAAATAGAATGCTTTTAGTAGATGTACAACAGGGAATAATGAACTCTTTTAGCATTGGGATTCTGTGTATTCACATTTAATTTATTTGTTCAACACTCCTTACTCTTGGGAATAGTGGAGGATTTTGCGACCTAAATGGTTCACCAAAATTAATATTTTATATAGTATAGTAAATACCCCAATTCTGTACTGCTGGATTTGCTAACAATTGCTCATAGATTGAGTTCAAACCATGCAAACCATTTAATCATAATACTAAGATAATTTTGATAACAATTATTTAAAAGCAAAAATACATGAGAAATAGTGGAGATACAACACTATAAAAATATTTTTCTCTGAACTAACTAAATGAATTAGCCATTATAATCCAATGGGAGTGTGGAGATAGAACAGTGTAGTTCTGACAAAACTCGTAGAGTGTAGAAATCTCGTATTATAGTTGTATAGGGAGATAGACCATTGCACTTTGATCTCAAATATATAGTTATCTCAATTTTTATCAAAAGTGGACATATAACACTATAAGATTAATTCGACGAGTTGTTGTCCATTCATTTGATGAGTTTGAGCTTTTGTTTTGCCATTTGATAAGGGACTTTCCGGTTTGAATTTTCATTGGAGTTCGGTATTTTTGTTATTTTTACATTTTCCTGGATGCATGTACATGTATGATTGTAGCTTATTCAAATACATCCTACATATACCATTGATTATACATGTTTATCAATTTGTATACTATAGGGCTCTACGTCCACACTGATATTGTTAGTTTAAACTCTCCTCTTGGCATGATCATTAGACTTCGATCTTAGGATTGCCATTTTCCTGCCGAAGGTCGTTGGTTCTCTCTTGGTACTCCTTGTTTCCGACAAAAAATGCAACCTTGATAAAGCCAAGTGTTGAATGTGGTGTTCAAAATCATAGATCAATCAACTACTCATGGTGCATGTACACAATCATTGTACATCTTCTTACATGTATTAATAGATATAAGAAGATGTGGTATGAGTGCCAATGAGACAACTCTCCATCCAAGTCAAAATTTATAAATGTAAACCATTATAGGTCAAAGTACGGTCTTCAACACGGAGCCTAGGCTCACACCGAACAGTAAGCTATAAAGGGCCCCAAAATTACTAGTGTAAAACCATTCAAACGGGAAAACCAACGGTCTAATCTATATAAAACGAGAAACGAGAAACACTTATGAACCACATCAACAAACGACAACTACTGAACATCAGATTCCTGACTTAGGACAGGTGCAAACAAATGCAGCGGGTTTAAACGTTTTAATGGTACCAAACCTTCACCCTTTTTCTGAAACAATAGTGTAACATCACAACATAGAAAGACACACTATAAAATATCAACTGAAATAGCTTAACTCAATCAAAGGACATAGTAACACCATTGAACATACACTGAACAAATAAATTTGACCTATGATACAATGTAAATTCAAAATAAATAAACTAAGGGAAGAATAATAAAAGTAACATGTTATATCGGTATGAAATGTTAAACAATTTAAGAAAAACAATATGCTCGAACAAAATATCAGCCATTTGCAATAACTTTAAACACAGGTAAATAAAATAATTTTGTTGTTAGGTATACGTATACAGTTACAATAGAGAAAGGAAATATTTTAACAAAATAAATAATTTTGATGTTCATAGTACGAAGTGGAAATTTATATTAGTACCAAACACTTATCAAAGCTGGTATATAGACCAGATATAACCCTGAATAACATTAAATAACAAAAAGCATTACAATTAGTATCAACAGGTCAAATAAACAAGAAAGTACGATTTGAGAGTACTCGCAGTTACTGACAGCTAGTTAAAAGCCAAAACAATTAATAATAAAAATCATGCATCAGAGACTAAAATCAACTAAAACACATCCCAGGGATTTAGTATTTTAACGTCATGGACAGTCAAAGAAGACATGACTAGTGCAATGCCAAAATAAATGTATCGACAGACAGTAGGATAGTTAGGAGTTTAACCTCTTTATAGATCAAAATGAACGTGGGTGTGTCTTTAAACATCCCGTTTGAAAAGAATACAAATTTAGTTATGTTTTAATTTGCTGATGACAAAATCGATATTAGTGCCAATGTAAACTATATTCAAAGATCTAATTACAACATTGGTAAGATAACCTGAACTAATAAGTTTATTTAAAGGTTCGATGAGTTTACACGGATCATATAGTGATTTCCGCGCTTTAAGTACAATATTACCGTAAAATTTAGGATGTGAAATACCGTTTTAATCAGTTTTCTACAGGTACAGCCAAATTTACTAATCAAATCTTTGTATCTATGAAAGAACTTAGCAAAAGTTTTACGTAATTTATGGTAACGAAATCCCTGACTTAATAATTTACTAGTGATGCATTGATTACGTTCGTTAAAATCTATGACATCACTACACACACGGGCATAACGAACGAGTTGGGATATATACACACCGTATGATGGAGCCAAAGGAACATCGCCGTCTAAAAAGGAAAATTAACAATAGGGAATGAAAATCGTCTCTTTTGTCGTAAATTTTCGTATGGAGTTTTCCTTTAGAGATTGAAATGTCCAAGTCCAGAAAAGGACAACTACTGCTGTTTATGTTAGATTTAGTTAAAGTAAGTTCTATTGGGTAAATTTCGGTAGTATATTTAGAGAACTCTGGATTATTTAACGAAAAATATCATCTAGATAACGGAAGGTATTGTTGAATGTATCAACCAAATGTAACAATGACGTGTCTTTACTGAGTTTGGTCATAAACTGAGATTCATAGCAATACAGGAATAAATCTGCTATTAAAGGGGCGCAGTTAGTGCCCATAGGAATACCTACTACTTGTCGATACACTTTATCGCCGAAACGTACATATATGTTGTCCAGGAGAAAATTTAAAGCTTCAATCATATCTTCACATTTCCAGTAAGTGTATCTAGCATACTTTCCTTTTCGTTACAGAAAAGGCTTTAAACGAGTTACAGCAAATAAATTTGTAATGAGATTTTCAAAAGACCATTTAATTAAATATGAAAACTTTTCTTGATAAGATTGTGTGGAAGTGTAGTATAGAGAGTAGAAAAATCATAACTGTCAACAGAATTAAAAGGACCATCAAAAGCATGTATTTTATCTAAAACCTCTAAAGAATTTTTAACACTCCAAAATAATTAATACCATTATTTTCATAAGCTTTATTACAAAAGTTAATAACAAGTTCTTTGATAGTAGTAAGGAGGTAGTTAGAAGAACTGATAGATTGGTAGTAGAACACTTACTAGATGCGGAGATGAAACGGAATTTAAATGGTTTTTGTGCAATTTAGGTAACCAGTACATAGTAGGGACTTTCAAATGTTCGGAAGAGGCTTTAAGCTGGGTAGTGGCAGTGATATGCTTGTTTACAATTTGACTCTCTGTGGAGCGTACGGACCTGAATGTAGATGAATTTGTAATTTCGTTTTGGAGAACTTCCGTGTAGTATATGCGTCACACCACCACTACATTATTTGCTGCTTTATCTGCCGGTACGAACACAAACCGCTTTATGAGTACTTGAGTTTATTTTTATTCTGGAAATGGGAATATCATGGACCCTATTACTAATTTCAGAATTGTTTTCAAAATGAGATATACGAATATTAACAGTATTCATAATTTTATTCAAATAACTGTCTAGAGATTTTTATCAGATTTTCACGTTTACACCAATTTTACAGTAGACAGACAGAGCGTCTTTAATAACCTTACGACACTGTTTCCAATCTATTTTAGATGGAGGACGATATTTCGGTCCTTTCTTAAGAAAAGTTATGACCTCACGGTCTTCGACGATGTTGAGGTCTCCTGTAAGGACATGACCATAGGGAACATATCTAAAACTAGATGTTTCACAATCTCAAGTGGAAGGAACATTATTTACTATATTGACGTCTGATGTAACTGACGTATAATTAAAATCAAACTTCTGCTGGGTTTTTATAAGAATACGAAATAATAGGTGGTTCTATATTATCAAAATATGGAGGTATTTGGCTTTGGATGGTAGAGTCATTGAATATACTAGATAAGTTAATAAAATCAATACCTCTATTTATATATTTTAATTTAAGAAAATGCCGTTTATGATTTTCAGGTTTATCGATACTAGGAAATAGCCTATGATGACAAAAGGCTGTAATAATACGGGTGTATTCATACATCGGGCTAAAAAAGAAATTGTATCACACTCCAGAAAAATAGCATATAATTTACTTATTGGTATCTGACCCAGTTTGCATAATACTTGATGTCTGCCATTATTTTTATTATAGATAACAGATCAGCAAGTGTATAATTTATACGATGTTTAATACGTTGATTACGGTTTTGCGTTTGCCATGAGACCTTTTATTTCTAAGTCGTTTATCGACAATATTAATGACATCGATTGAAGTTTTAGTTATGTTCCCTGTCCTAATATTTTGTCATTAAGACCGAGAGGATAAGCAGTTTGAAGTCTTTTATCCAAAATAATTCGCGAATTTCACGTGATTTTTCAAATTGCTTGTGTGATTCTCCTGGTTGTTTCTGAACGGTTTCAAGTGGTTGGAATTTAATAAATTTTAGATTGTGATTATGCTTATCTAAATGTTGATATATCAAACTTTTGAATTTTTAGGTCTACGAAAGCGGTAAAGGTGTTCTTGATTTCTTTTGTAATACGCTCGTCCCGTCTGTCCCACATATTGAATACCACATTTAGGTTGGGTTCAAGTTACCACATATATAAGGTTTTGAGTTTTTCAGGTAATGTCACAGGAAAAGGAGAGCGAAAAGCTCTCCCGTTCACTGTTGACCGTACAGTATTTTGTGAAGTTAATCTAAAACAGGTTAGTCACTTTTTGGCATTGCACGGGAAAATTTGTGGATATCCACGCGCATTTTTGTTAAACAATCTGGCTGTAGAGGCATTACAAATACGTTTGTTTAAGCACGTGGATATCCTAGAAGTTGTGTTGTTAATAATTTTCTTTCCATTACGTAAAATCATGATAATTAAATAGGGTATAAGAAAATAAAAAGACCGGAGGTTGTAACAATGAATAAGGATCACAATTACGGAATAGGAAATAATAGGCAAAGCAGTAAAAGAACTCTTACAAAAACTGTTATAAAAGGCCCGACGTAAAGACTTAAGTATTACAATACTGACATATAACAAACACAGGGCAAAAACAGAGATTGTAAGAAATCTTAGTAAAACCATAGCAGGGGCAATAATAAAATAGCAGGCGTGGATGAGTATTTATACATCCAAACACCATAATATATAATTGACAATTAAGAACAAAGATATAATAAACATGTGAAAGCTCTCTCACAGGCAAACAACCCATAATTGAAAAATATAAGGGCATACACCACAAGCACGGGGACACATTCTACTGCATCCACACAGCACGAGCAACAAACCCTGCAGTAAATAGATATAAGAAGATGTGGTATGAGTGCCAATGAGACAACTCTCCATCCAAGTCAAAATTTATAAATGTAAACCATTATAGGTCAAAGTACGGTCTTCAACACGGAGCCTAGGCTCACACCGAACAGTAAGCTATAAAGGGCCCCAAAATTACTAGTGTAAAACCATTCAAACGGGAAAACCAACGGTCTAATCTATATAAGAAACGAGAAACACTTATGAACCACATCAACAAACGACAACTACTGAACATCAGATTCCTGACTTAGGACAGGTGCAAACAAATGCAGCGGGTTTAAACGTTTTAATGGTACCAAACCTTCACCCTTTTTCTGAAACAATAGTGTAACATCACAACATAGAAAGACACACTATAAAATATCAACTGAAATAGCTTAACTCAATCAAAGGACATAGTAACACCATTGAACATACACTGAACAAATAAATTTGACCTATGATACAATGTAAATTCAAAATAAATAAACTAAGGGAAGAATAATAAAAGTAACATGTTATATCGGTATGAAATGTTAAACAATTTAAGAAAAACAATATGCTCGAACAAAATATCAGCCATTTGCAATAACTTTAAACACAGGTAAATAAAATAATTTTGTTGTTAGGTATACGTATACAGTTACAATAGAGAAAGGAAATATTTTAACAAAATAAATAATTTTGATGTTCATAGTACGAAGTGGAAATTTATATTAGTACCAAACACTTATCAAAGCTGGTATATAGACCAGATATAACCCTGAATAACATTAAATAACAAAAAGCATTACAATTAGTATCAACAGGTCAAATAAACAAGAAAGTACGATTTGAGAGTACTCGCAGTTACTGACAGCTAGTTAAAAGCCAAAACAATTAATAATAAAAATCATGCATCAGAGACTAAAATCAACTAAAACACATCCCAGGGATTTAGTATTTTAACGTCATGGACAGTCAAAGAAGACATGACTAGTGCAATGCCAAAAATAAATGTATCGACAGACAGTAGGATAGTTAGGAGTTTAACCTCTTTATAGATCAAAATGAACGTGGGTGTGTCTTTAAACATCCCGTTTGAAAAGAATACAAATTTAGTTATGTTTTAATTTGCTGATGACAAAATCGATATTAGTGCCAATGTAAACTATATTCAAAGATCTAATTACAACATTGGTAAGATAACCTGAACTAATAAGTTTATTTAAAGGTTCGATGAGTTTACACGGATCATATAGTGATTTCCGCGCTTTAAGTACAATATTACCGTAAAATTTAGGATGTGAAATACCGTTTTAATCAGTTTTCTACAGGTACAGCCAAATTTACTAATCAAATCTTTGTATCTATGAAAGAACTTAGCAAAAGTTTTACGTAATTTATGGTAACGAAATCCCTGACTTAATAATTTACTAAAATATTTGTCATTGGTTGTTACCTGTCATATTTATTTTTCGTTAATTAGTTTGTCATAACTTCAGGCTGTTGTTTTCTGGGTTGAATTGTTTCACATTTAGTCATGTATGGGCCTTTTATAGCATGGGTTTTGTTCATTGTTGAATGTTTGTACTGTATGGTCACTTACTGTGCATTGCATCCACATCATAATGACTCAGCTAAATTGTTGTCTCATTGCAATTGTCAATTATACCACATCTCCTTATTTTCATATTAGTAATTTGTAAAGCATCTATATATAAAAGTAACTATATCTTTCTGATCTATGACTTATTTTGACTCTCAATTTTAAGAAAATAAAAAGAATGTGTTTAAGGACACGAATGCCCCCGCTCAAGCTATGCAATTTTCCAAGTTAAAAATAGGCACAACTCAAGAACGGTAAATGACTAACATCCAAACTCGAGCTCTGTCTGCTTGTTGTGATTATTAGCATTGTGTATGAGTTTCATACAATTTTGACGAGAAAACTAAAGTTACAGTGCGGAAACGAAAAAAAATGAAATTTTCCAAGCTATAAAGGGCATGACTCTAGTACGGGAATGACTCGCTGCCCAAATTTGAACTCTGTCTGCGAGTTTTAGTTTTAGCATTGTGTATGAGTTTCATCAAATTTGGATGAGAATGAGACGGACGGAAGGACGATCAAGGGTAACACTTAATGCCCCGTTGCCTACGGCGGGGCAAAACATATATTGTTCAGAGAGAAGGAAAACAAATAATTTGATGCATGCATGCATGGTTCGAAATACATTTTCATAATTAAAAAAAAAATCATAACCCTTCCCAAAATTTGAATGGTCTCTTACTTTAATGGTATCATAATGCATGATTGATTGATTTTTGGCTTTATGTCTAGTGGCAAATATTTCAAGCATGCTCATGACGAAAACAAACTAACATTAAAAAATAGGTAGATTCTGCAAGATAGGCCGACAAGGATGAAAGGGAAAATTTAGACTGCCACTATAGAATTAGAGAATGGTGGGTAGGGGTAGAAATTTAGCCTTACAACTGGCAACCCACATCAACAAACGACAACCAATGAACATCAGATAATGACTAATCTTTCTAGGCATTTTACAAAACTATTTTATAGAATGAAATGTTAATTAAACAATTGAAAGCTTTGAACAACAGAGCAGTTTATTATAAAATAAAATAAATAATTTATTTTATTAAAGTGTCACATACTTGTCTACAGATTTTTATACAGATTATATAATATACATTGCACAATAATAAAATAAGACAAATACCCAGCCTAGATAGGCTTATGAGACACTATATATACAAATATATATCTATTTAACAAATACAAATTGAAAACATAGTAAATGTTAAAAATGTTTAAAATTATCCGGATTTTCACATCATAAAAAATTAAAATAAATGGTTTAAAAAACATATCTTTTAAAAATAGAAATGACTAAATTAAGTATGACGTAAAAAATAAATGATATGTGATAAAAGAATATATTTTAAAGAGGTTATATAAACAGATTGCGAAGAATAAAATGAAGTAATCTTGTTGTTTTATTAAAAACCTCTCAGTAAAAAGTAAATAAATAGAACATGAATGAAATGAAGTAAAAAATAAATAAATTAAATTAAATTAAATGTAACTTTGACTTTTACGGAAATATACAATCATGAATTAAAAAATAAATAAATTTAAACGTAACTTTAACTTTAACGGAAATATACAATCAAGAGTGTAGATTGCTTTTCAGTGCGCGACGTCTTCTTATCATATTATGCACCAAGATAGATAACTCGTATTGTAATTCAGCATTCTTAATTAAAAATACAAATTGATTAAAATCTGACTTTGTAGAAAAGAATTATCCATGACCGTAGCTCTGTGAAACAAATTAAACCTTAAGTCACTGTAAATTTTACAATTAATCAAAAGTGTATCTCATCTTCTACAGCATTATTACAAAATGGACAAATTCTTTCTTCTAACGGTATTGGTGGTTTTGTATAACGACCTGTCTCGACAGACAGAGGTAAAGTTCCACATCTAAGTTTACATAAATTACTTCGTAAGTGGCGTGGCATTGCGTTAATAACATAGTGTTCAGGTTGAAGGTCCTTCTTGTAACGTCTATATAATCTCAACTTGTTTCCATTCACATTCGAATTGTCATTCCAAAGTTTGGTAAACCACAACTGTTCATCTAGTATTCGTAATTTACTTTTAATCACTTTAAAAAATAGTTCTTTGCTAATTCCGGGCTGCATTAAGTGTTCTACAGACATGTTGCGAAATAACTTAATCACATTAAAGTTCCAGGATCTACGTTTTCGTTTCGACCATAAATGTATCTTATAGAAAGTACGAGAATTATCTGAATTTTCAAGTTTATAAAAGAATCTCAAAACTTCCAGTCTTTGTTTAGCATGACATGACAGCCATCCTAAATCACCCTGTACTGCAGTATTGCTAGTCAATTTAGTCACTCCCAGGAATATTTTACTAGCCCTGTTTTGAACGTTATTAATGAGTCTATGTTCAGTAAGTCCCCATATCGATGCACCATATAACAATATTGGTTGTACCAAACTTTCATACAGTTTTGTGAACACTTGATAAGTCATACCACCATAAGCGTAAAATTTCACAATCAAACAGCTCAAAGCTCGGCTGGCAGATTTAGAGAGTTCTTTGACGGCTTTATTCCATGTTACATGTTCACTGAACCAAATACCTAAATATTTGTATGAATCTACATATACTAAACTATGACTTCCACAGAAAAATTGAAAGTAGATCGTTCAACAGAGCTAGGCCTAAAATGTATGACATTTGATTTACTACAATTAATACTTAATCTCCATTTATGGCACCATGCATTAACACAATCAAGCATACATTGTAAACTAGCCTCACTTGGACCTAGTAAAACGATATCGTCTGCATATAGTAAGATGCTTACATTTATACTATCAATATCAATACCCTTATTTAAAGACTTAATTTCTGTAGCTAAATCATTAATATACAGAGCAAATAGCGTCGGAGAAATTAAACACCCTTGTTTCACACCACATGAAACCGGAAACATTGACGTAAAGACGTTGTTAACACGTACAGAACATGTTGTGTTTTCATACAAAGATTTAACAGCATTTAAGATTTTTCCGTTAACACCAAACGTTTGTAATTTAAACCATAAACAGTCCCGATTCACATTGTCGAACGCCTTCTTCAGGTCAATAAAGCAGGCAAAGGTTGAAAGACGTGACAATTTACGGTCATTGATGATAGAGTACAGACTATATATTTGATCTAGGCAGCTTCGCTTTCTACGAAATCCACATTGTTCATCAACCAATACGCCCGAATCTTCAATCCAATCTCCAAATCTAGAATTAAGAATGTCACAGTAAACTTTACATGGCACTGACAAAAGTGTTATCCCACGATATGACAAAGGAAGCCGAACGTCTGTACTATTTGGTTTCACTATTGGATTTATAATTCCTTGTTTCCACTCAAGTGGCGAAACACCCGTTTTCAAAACAAAATTTATAATCTTTTGTAACATATCGATACAGGTTTTGTTTTTAGAACTTTATTTATGATAATTACTGAATGTTAAAGCTTGCTTTAATTATCAAAAATAAATTTTACTGAATTATTCCAAATTCACACAAGCGCAGAACTCGACAATTATTTGTTATTTCTTACAATGGTTGGATGACAGAACTGTTTCACAATATTTGTCCTGATTTTTGCAAATACATTGTTTGGCGAAAATCTGGTTTTAGCATTTCGACCACACTTGGAAAAACCTGGATCATGACACATTTAGCTCTTTTATTACCTTTTCTGATAAAACACTTAACGTTCAACAACATTTGGTTTCGCAATAAGCACAAACGTCACACATGCATATCTTCTTTTCATATGTCCCCAAAAGATTCAAAGTACATTATCATGATTTTAACGGACTGTAGCAGATCTGCCCATGACGGGTGATGCATCTATAGCAGGAGACACTTACCCTGTCAATTTATCGTTATTTGTCTCTTCTTGGTCTCATTAATTCATCAGATTGCAAAGATCTAGGAATTCCGTTGAGGCAGTGAAGATGAAGATACTCATATCTTTGCATCACAACCAAACAGGGCCTTTTATGGCAAAACCAATGCTATAGAGGGAATATTTTGGATGTGGATGTATAAATTCTCATTCTTTCTGAATGGGGACATTAAATATATTGCCGCATGTTAGTAAAGTGCAACACTCTCTGTACGTTAAGAACTCTTTGACCGTTCTGCAGGTGGAATTTTCTGTCCCTATCCAAAATACCTTCATTTCAAGCGGCAGTCGAAATTCCTGTCCTTTATCCAGGTCAATCCACTGCAGAAGTAACCCATATGAATTATAACCTAATTATAATTGATCTCGTCTTAAAAATATTTGCTACTAGAAAGCAAACAAACAGCAATCAGTCAATTAAAACAAACTTATTTTTCTCTGCTTCATAATATGTTTCACTTCACTGTTTCGAATCTGGATTTTCTAAATATTTGTTTGTAAATTTTGTTCTATTGAAAGAATAATTTGTTCTTCTGCCATTTTGACAAAATAATCATAAATTTACTATCTGAAATACAGAGTGATAATGGAAAGTACATACTTAAGGTAGTTTCACTAAAAGAACATATCGTCCTAACTACACAATAATTTTGGCCAACTAAATTAGACTCAACTCAAATATGCATTTTGCCGTGCAGACGGACTGGAGCCAGCATTTAATCAAATCTTTAATCCAATACAACAATACAATAATCTCATATACATATGCAAACATCATATAACACAGTAATAGTATATATACTAAGTAATTTACACGCAACTTGGTAAACAAAACAAAAACATACTTCCGGCAACAATAGTAATAAATATCTATTAACTTCCAAGAACATTCCAAATGTTAAATATCATATTATGAATACCCGTCATAAACGGACACTCGCCGCCCAGGAAAAACCAAATAGTTTGGAAACCTGCGTCACGGAGCAATGCAAGAACCGTTTATGATAATATAAAAGATAAATTTTATACAAAAAGAAGTTTTAACTGTACGATGTGCAATTTTTCACGAACCCGCGAAAACAAATTAGCATAACAAAACGTTAGGTCACCTGACCTAACAAAGCATACATCATTGACCCATACAAAATATGATTGAAACTTTAAGACAGTATTTTTCCGCTATACTGCGAAACGCTGAAAAATATATATATGACATACAAAATTTCCCAGCTGTTTTTGAAGAATAAATTAATTCGACCGAAACCATTAGTTATTTTCTTTGCAAGATGTGTTTTGTCCACTTTTGTCATATGCATCTCAATGATATCCTTTTCTACAAATTGCCTGAAACTGAACAGGCAATTTGTTGAATTTTGTTTCAAAATTTCAGTAATTTACATATAATGCCTGTCAAGGTTAGGCATTTTATAAATTGCCTGAACATTCAGTCATTTAACAAAATGCCTAAATTTAGAAAATGCCTGTAACATATATATCATAAATACAATTCCAGGTACATGTAAATACAGTTCATATCGCAGCATAATATGACAAAGTTTCGACTGCAATATCATCAAAATGGCTAGTTATGTGTCTTTGATTAATCTAGGTTGTACATGATTTTCATCGCTTATGCATATTGACTTAGAGATAATTTCCTAATGCCTGTAGAGTAAGACTTCGGTTGGATTGCTTGCTTTGTTTGTATAAACGTTTGCTCAAGCATTGTAATTAAGATTGACATCTGCAAACAATTTAGATAGGAGTTAAACCATGTATACATTATATTTAAATTTGACTGGATGTTATCCTGGGAGTAAGAAACACCTAACTGTACATGTAAACATTATACAAACAAAGCAAGCAAGCAAACCAAGTCTTACTCTACAAGCATTAGGAAATTAGCTCTAAAGTAAATTGATTGTAAATATTCGTCATTTTATTTAAAATTCTGTTTATATTCATTTATCAGTGTTTATATAAAAGCAAATTGATTGCAAAGTTATTTTATTGTGTATCTTATTTTATTTTGACAATCGTTAATGTCGACCAAGTCCCGCCAAATATAGAAAAGGAACCGGGATAGTATACCCACACACTATCGTTAGGACGTAACTGTAGTGCTTGAATAATAGTACCAGTATTGTCCATTCTAGCAGGAGGACTACTGGAATAACCAATTTTGTTTTCGATATCTCATTACCATTCAGGTGAATGCGGTAATAAGCGTCATTGGTGTAGGAGAAGATTGAAGCTGAAATTATATATAATCCACCCTTCTCACAAAGAAATTTTCCGGTACTTTTATACGCCGACAGGTTATTGATGCCAACACTGAACTTGACGTCGTCAAACTTTATTATACCAGACGTGGCCGAGGAAATTGAAGGATGTGCAGTCATTAAAACTGAAATGAAATAAGGAAAAATAAAATTCATTATTTAATCCTGTAAAATCATTTGTTGGCGAAAACTTAATCATAACATATCGTCATATGTATAATATTGAAATATGAAATTAAAAAAAATGTTTTTATGGAATTATATCTATTTCTGAATCCAGTAAAAGGTTTTGCACCCTTTTGAATTCATTGTTTTCAATCTTACTATGAGTAAAACAGAGGCGAAAGATACCTTAGGGACATTCAAATTCATATGACGAAAAATAAACTGACAACGCTATGGCAAAAGAAAAAAGACCAAAAGACAATCAACAGTATAAAACGGGGTGATCTGAGGTGCTTCGGAAGGGTAAGCAGAAATGTCGAATGTGTTCTAAAGATCAATTTATGGTGATTGCAAATCTAAATTACAAGCTGCTTCAACATATTACAAAGAAAATCAGCTCCATTTTGTTGAATTATATTTTATCCACATCAAGAAAAATAAAATGTGTTTATAAAATTTCAAAAAATAAATCAATTTGTGTTAAATACAGAGTTGATAAATTAGTTCTAAGCGATCCTGAGTTTTCATATATCATAATCACATGTTTGATTTGAAATTATGTTTGTAAAAGTATTTACTTTATAAAATGCAACACATAAATACCTAGCTCCGTGCTGGTGTCTATCTGTTGCTGTAATTGTATAAATGTTTGGTTATCACATAAACATGCATCATGCATTTTCGACTCGATATCGGCAAAAACTGTACATTGATTCTTCTGAAATGTTTTTAAGGTAGTATCTAAATCTGTAATTGACGTTTTGTGATTCGTCTGTAAAGCTTTGATTTGCGTGTTTAAATCAAGGATTGACGTATTGTGATTCTTCTGTAAAGTCTTTATTTGCGTGCCTAAATCCGTGATTGACGTATTATGATTTGTTTGTAAAGTCTTAATTTGCGTGCATAAATCCGTGATTGACGTATTGTGATTCTTCTGTAAAGTCTTTATTTGCGTGCCTAAATCCGTGATTGACGTATTATGATTTGTTTGTAAAGTTTTCATCTGGGTGCTTATATTCGTTATTGAACTTGTAATGTTCGCTTCTTGTTCCTGTACCTTACGGTATAACGCAATAAAGTCCTGACTACGCGCCTGTTCCTTCATATTTAACGATCTTGTTTGAGCAGAAATTGATTTTACTTCTTGTTGTAAAGTTTGGAGTTCCTGTAGTGGTTTAATACTTCCCAAATGCTTTAGATTTTCAATGTTCTTGTCAACCAAGAGTGATTTATTTTTCAACATTGCCAATTCCTTCCCTGAGTATCATACTTCTGTTCAAGATTCAAATACTTTTGTTCTAATTGTATATACTTTTGTTCAAAATTAGCAACTTCCGGAAAGGTTATGTTCTGTATTTCAATTTCTGCAAGCTTCTTGTCAAGAAGTTCAAATTTCTGTTGCAGTTGATTAGTAAGCACGGCGAGGGAATTATCCATATCATGACGAAGTTTTGTTGTCTCTTGGTGTTGGAGTTTCATTTCTTCAAGAAACTTTGATAATGTAAGATAGTGATCGGTAGTCAATGTCCCAACATTTCCTGTGGATTATCTAGGAGAAAGCTGTTAACTGACGCTAACAAAATAAAATGTAATAAAAACATCTCAGTTATTATAACACTGTTGTCATTTGTTTGTTGTGTGAACCTTGATGCAAAATGTTTGATTAAATACGTGTTATCAAGGACTATATCCATATGACCTCTTATCATCTATAATTTGTAAATAAAGATAATATCATGACTTTTATCATTATGTAGGCAACTATATTTTATTTGGGGTTACAAATTAAGGGACGTTGTGATTTGACAAAAAGATCAGCTGTTTTTGATTTTTAAACAGTTGTTCATTGATATCTAACGTAAGACTTTTGCAAATAAGTGTTTGAACTTAAATTAGAACAGAAACATAAAATTAAATGGAGGTAAAACGATTCAAATAAGCCACATGCAAAAACCAACCCTCCCAACGAAATGAAACCTACAATAATGAGTATATGAATAGCATACAAGTCTAAATCAGTATCACCCTGTTGGGTTAGTCTTAAGTTTTCTATGTTGTGTTTGGTAGACTGTTGTTTGTTTATTTCATGGTTTTGGTTTTTTTTTGCCATGGCGTTGTCAGTTTGTCTTCGACTTATGAGTATCATAAAAAATAGCTGCATCGGCAGAAGTCATATTAAACTTTGAATATGAAATGAGGTTTTCTATTAATGATTGTCGTGATTTGAGATCCTGTTGCAACAATATGCGTTCTTCCTTGAAACACTTTTACAAACGAAATGATTTACATGTAATGCCTTCTTTTTTAACTTTTGATGTAAACGATCAGAATGGTAGGTGTACTTTGCAGCTTTTTACTTTGTGCTTACCTTTTACAGAATGTGGTCTAAAATGTAAAGAAAGAGGTTTATGCGCACAAAGCTTTGTATACTAAGAGGAGAGTTACATTTCATCAATCTTAAAGTGACTTACAAAATCATGAAACAAATCGAAAACGACAGAAAGAAGAACACTACATTAAAAATTAATGCCGATTTAAAACACGAACGCCATAAAACCTTGGGTATTTTTATGTGCTCTGGGAGTGTTAGCAGATCCTGCAACATATGTGACAATCTTGAAACTGGTTAAACCTAACTAAATTGTGTGCATGTATTAATGAAGTAAGCAGGACTATGTGTTATAAGTCTTGGTTGTCTGTTTTGTACGTCTGATCTTTTTTTTTTTTGGAAGTGTTTGATTATTTTATCAATAAGTTCTGGATTTTCAAATATTTTGGCCGCGAGCATCAATGAAGAGACACTTATTGCCGATTTGCGCATTTGGTACAGAAAATGTGGTACCGTTAATGTTGTTTGATGTTAATAGTTGGTTTGGTCTGTTGTAATGAGGTAAACAGGTAAAATATAGGTTATAAATATCAACACTATTCACAGGTGATTAAAAATTCATTAATCAACTGAAGCTAAAACATAAAACCTTTGATTGACAAATATTCGATACAAAAATATCTCCAGTTGGTTTGAAAGCGCACCAATCATGAGAGAGAGAGAGAGAGAGAGAGAGAGAGAGAGAGAGAGAGAGAGAGAGAGAGAGAGAGAGAGAGAGAGAGCGCACCAACCAGACAGAGAGAGAGAGAGAGCTCCCAAACCACATAAAGTCGGAGGCCACTAACAGCAGAAAACTTGAAATATTGGGCATTGAGATTAATAGTTCAATCATCATCCTTATCGTAGCAATTGTCTAAAACAATCTGATGAGTGAGTTGGTTCTTACAATCACCACTGCCCTGACAACAACAAATCCTGGTGCACGACAAATTCTGCTCGTAGCATACGCAATATTTGCTTCAAATAGCTTTGCTTTTACTTGTACAAACAAGGTCCTGTAAAAGTAAGATGACATTGGATTCAAAATACTAGTATACTGAAACTATGGAGCTATTCCCAATATCCATATTAAAAGGTGACAAAGGTGGTGGTTTGGCGATATAAGCATTCATCCAGACGTACACTTAGAGTGAAACTCGTAGAATGTGCTTTTTGAATGATGCCTCTGAAGGAGGTAAGGAGTTAGTCTCACTAAGGAAGCACCCTTAGAATGCGCTGACTTTACTTTTGAATTTATTTTATATTTAGATCACCATGTACTGATTGAGCATTGCTTCTGGGGTCATATTGATCCGCGATGAATTGACTTTTCACTGCAACAGATGTGTCAATATTAGAACCAGCTAGATTGACAAACTTTGATACATGCATGGGTTTTGTTTCGACGCCTTGTAATTGTCTTTTTGCCAATTCCGATTAAAGAAGACGTGTCGCATCCTGTAAGAGCGTGAGCAGCTGGTAGTGTGCCAGACATCAGTGGTCCAATAACTAAAAAAAGTTGCATATGTCGTGAACAGGTAAAAACCGTCTTGCGTCTTTGGTTGAAGAAACGCTTCCAGTCTGAAACCACAATTCATCATGTTTGACATCTGAGGAAAAGACCTTATTAGAAATAAAACATAAGTGTCTGATGATTTTAATATAATGCAACCCCTGGAATAACTTTTACCATCTGTTCATTAGCAAACAGAGACGGCAGAATAATTCTTATATCTGCCTCTTCAGTCACTTACAGATCCGGCACAAAATTGCTTCACAGTCTATAGATTTAGAAAAAAAAAGATCCCGCCAGGAATATTTCGCCATGGTCTTGCAAATCAAAATCATTGTAGTACGGGAGTGCATAATCCTCTACAAATCTTATCAACTTCTGTTTATTTTCAGATGCACAAAGAAATTTCTAACAATCTCTAACTGATCTGCATTCAATGACTTGAAGAACCTTAGACCTATCACCATTTGAAATAGTCCTTGTTGTCTCTTTAACGCATTCCCCGTTTCCATTCTCAATTTTGCTTCTTTTTCTTTCTGTTGATTTTATAGCATGTTCCACATCATACCGATCAAACACGTCCACGACACACCCGAAGTTTTCAAAACAAGCTATTACGGTTTTAAAGTCGTCCTTGGCCAAATCTCCAAAACTGTTGTACCTTTTACATAAAGACTTTGTACAATACCCATACCATCTCTGATCAGGAGTGTACTGGTTTTAATGCAGGATATCACATAAAGGTATACATTTCCGTACAGTATCACATGAGAGTGCATTGTAATCATTATCCATATGAAAATAATTGTCATCTACTAACCAGGCAAAAATATTTATCAGAGAGGTAGGAATAAATTGTAAAGCTGTTGGAATACTAAATTTTGACGGAAATAGATAGTAATAATTTGAAATTTCGAACGATCGTAAACTGCTTTTTACATTTTTCCGCATCATGAAGGATCTGGAAGAAAGGAACAATATGTATCTAGCAAACTATACGACAACGAAAATGCTTTTTTCACAAACAGATCATCATGTAGACTTTCTGTTAGTTTTTGGAAAGCAACATCATGCTCCGACTGATTTGGAGCATCAGAAGCAAGTTAATTTTTTCATTTCAGCCAGTAGTTAACAATGCATGCTGAATGATGCAGCGCCTTGTCCTTGAAGTAATATATAGAGAGTAAACTTACCACTGGATAGTCTGACTGGTAATTTGCGTCATTTAAAACATAATCGGCACGCTCAAATGACTCGACATGCCTTAATTGCTTATCTCGTTGTATGACTTTTGTCTGCAGAATAAACATTTGGACCAGTCTACTGGTAATGCCACATATGTCAGAATAATTACATCTTTACAAAAATATAATAACAATCACATGATATATATTAGCCAATGGAAACATAGAATTAAAAAGCGCATATTATTTATCATTATTAAGACTACAGTATGTTATTATCATATTTGGTCAGCTTTTAAACATTTTTACTTTTTATTGCAGGTAGAAAAAGGCAGAACAGGAATTAGTTTTAGGTGTGATATAATCACCACAGGCTGTGATTTTGACAGACTTTAACTACACCAAGTGCTCAGCAGTTGAAAGCAGATATCCGGTGTGCATGTTTAATTGAATGATTAATAAATATATTTGACAGTATAAATAAAAATTTATAAAGAAAAGCAAAATTTATATGTTTTCCTTATAATTCTGAAAATGCAAAGTAACATCATTAGTAACTGTATATTTAATGTGACCGTTCAGGTCAGAAGAAAAATAAATGTATTTATTACATTGGTAGCATTGAATTACATTGATTTCTCAGTCAAATAAAAACCGATAATTTCACATGTGAAACAAACGTGGTTATTTCACTCTCTGACGTCATACAACAAAAGGCGTTGTCAAGACGTCGATACCGTCGGATCAAAACAAATTGTGAATGCGTAGAAAAAGATATAGTTCCTTACATTTTCTACATTAATTTCATTAAAAAGCCATTTGCCAATGTAATAAAATGAATAACTAATCAAAGAATTCAAATATCAAAAATATTCAACTCGTGACCGAACAACACTGTTCGGTCACTCGTTGAATATTTTCTCTATTTGAATTCATCGATTAGTTATTCTATAATTCATTACTTTGCAAAACGTCTTCAAAATGTCATTTAAAATATTATTTTTGTTTTCCCACTAGTACTGAAGGAAAATGAGAACAATAGGTGAAAGCTTGTTCCTTGGTCATGTAACTCATTATGTATTGGTTCAAAGATTTAAGTTCACCTTGACCAAATAGTGTGAGAAACCATTACTTAGAGGTCAGTTTTATTGTCTCACTTTGACGGAGTCAAAAGCGAGACTTAGGTATGCTGTTTCCGATGGAGGCGTAGGCGGCGTTGTCGACAATGTATTAGTTTGTGATTAGGTCAGTTTATCGGGAACCACTAGGGTAGGTCAATGATATTTGGTATGCAGTTTATAGCATTGGCACATCTCCCATGCAGAATATTTGGCCCTACCCTCATGTAGTCATCGTCTATTGTCTTTGAAATGTTTGCCTTCTTTACATGTATGTTTGTGATTAGGTCAATTATGGGGAATCACTAGTGGTAGGTCAATGACAATGATAATTGGTATGTAGATGCATTAGCATTGGTACATCTCATTTTCATGAAGATTTATAGAATAACTAATCAGAAGAATTCAAATAAAGAAAACGAGTGACCGAACAACACATTAATTCACGAATGCGCGTAGCGCATGAGTTACTATCAATGTTGTTCGGTCACGAGTTGAATATTTTCGATATTTGAATTCTTTGATTAGTTATTCTTTTATTACATTGGCAAAGGGCTTTTTAATGAAATCATTTGATTTTTATGGGGAGGGGGCTAGGATGAAATTTGAAGAAAAAAGGCAGGACAGGAGTTTGAGTAAAAAAAAGGCAGGATGAGCAACTTGGCAAAAAAAAGTCAGGATAAACTAATAAAATCAAATGGTAGCTCCCTTAGGGTAGATTGCTAAATGTTGGTGAATAATACTAGTCTTATTTGTAATTTCGTCTCATTTGTAATGTAGGCCACTCTAGGTCTGTTCGAGCATATTTTAGACAGAGGTGGTATTGAGTTATCTGTTACATGTGTAGTGGGCAGCTTTCGTTCGACCATCTCAATTTGATTTTTGTTGTGAGAGTCCATGACACAAGCTAGAGCTGTACTCAAGCTTGTGTCTAACTAATTACATGTATTCCCTTTCTTTATTTGTTTGGAAGATACTTTTAAGTTACATTTTAGAAAAAATAGCTGTCGATTTGCATTTGCTGTTTATTCCATTAAGATCTGATTGGATGGTTATGCCTAAATATTTTGTACATTTACTTATAAAGGGTACATAAAACCGCATGCTTTCAAGGGAGACAATTTGTTGACTCACTAGATTTTCTGCAATCTCAATATTCAATCAACATTCTAGCTAAATATAGATATATTTTAGTAACCCATTGAGAGAAAACACTTCTCACCAATACGTTAGTGTTTTAGTTGGTTCGATTTACATTTGAAGCGATGGCCTATATATATAGATTTCTTTCTAGATGATTCTGTCAGTTGAGGTTATTCCGAAGACCGCTGATGTCATTAAATGCGTTCCAAAAGTAAATTTCAACCAATCAGCAGAATTTTAATGCAGATATTCAATTCGTTCCGAAAAGTCAATTTCAACCAATCAGTGGAATTTTATTTTGACCATTTCTATTTTTGATGTAGATATTCAATTCGTTCCGAAAAGTAAATTTCAACCAATCAGCGGAATTTTTATTTTGACCATATCTATTTTTGATGCAGATATTCACAGACTAAAATGGAATTTATAGTAAAATTGATAGCTTTTAGTAGATATAAAACATTGAATAATGAACTCTTTTAGCAAAAGAAGGATTGGATCGGGGTTCTGTGTAGTCAAATGACTTGTTTTTCTCGCCCTACTCTTGAATTTTGTTGTGGAACTTTCCGACCCAAATGGTTCACCAAAACATTTATTTTTATATATAGTATAGTAATAAAACCTATCCATTGATCCTGATGTGTTTATTGTAACATATGACCAAAACAACCTGGTTACAATAATGCTTTACAGAATTTTATAGATTTACATTTGTAGTCAATCATTTTGTTGTACAGGTATAAATATAGAACTCTTACCAAAGACATGAAAGATACAACAAAAGTATATTTTATGGTCGCGATGGAGATGTGCAGCATGTACGATATGTGAGGTAAGCTAAGTATTTTATAAAAATTATTTGACTGGGCTTATTTTTTTTTCATATATGCTGCAGCTGAACATATTTTACTTATGCCTTAAATTTTCTATATATATCCAAACACACTGCTTATTCTTTTGTGTAGTTTTGTTACTAACACCCATATTGTTTTTACCAATATGTTTAAGGAGTTTGTAATAGATTTTACCATTAATTTAATAATAAAAAGAGGTGGACCCAAGTCAAAGAGGACAGCAGTTCTTAAGCAGTTTATTAGCATTCACAGTTTTTACTTGACAGCTGTTCTTTAGCAGTTCATTAGCTCTCACAGTTGCCAAATTCAAGGCAATTGTTAATTTGCATATAGGCATTCCAATAGCATTTCTTAGCAGTTTATTTAGCCTTAACAGTTATTTAGCAGTTATTTTGACGAAAATTTAAATGAGATACCCAAAACTGCTATCTCCTCTGAATATTCATGAGAACTGCTATAATAACAGCTATCAATAATGAATATTCATACAAACTGCTAAGTTGTACATCCTAATATTATTTTCAAAACTGCTAATAACTACTATGGAATGCTAACGGATCTGTCAAAAGTTGGAATGCAAAGGTACATGAATATACAGGGTACAAGTTATGAATGCAGAAATGTTTTATTGTAAGTCTTGTTGAAGTTTCAAAAGTTGTATTAACTTACATTTGTAATTTGAGCAGTAACTGCAATCAAATGACTCGATTTTAATCCAATAACAGACTTGTTTAGAGGGTGTAGACATGTTTTGTGAGTACTGTACCTGGGCTTAGACCCCTAATTATGTCAGTGGCCAAATAATAGGAAGTCAGTAAAGAATGCACTTTTAATATCAGTGCTTATAAAAGCAACTAATTCAATAAGAGTGGTTACTAGAGACTATTAATTACCTTAAATTGACTAAGTGATTTTCGGATTAAAAGTTATTTCTTTTAATCATCACTTAATTACCAAATGTACTACTACTAGTAATTTCTCTCTATACATATATTTTATGTGGACCAAAAGACAACAGTTATCTCCTCTTTCTCTTTTGGATTTAAAAATATTTTTAATACATGTAATATATTATGTTTCGACTTTCTGATACAAACTCAGGTTACATATATATATTAACTTCAATAAATGGATTGTTTGGTCAATATTAAACAATCAGCTATTTGCGGCCTAGGTTTCCTAATATTGCGACATATCTAAAATTTGACGATTCACAGTCTCACATTAGAGTATTATTTTCTACACTGACATCTGATCATGTTACTGACGTATGATTAAAAATTGAATTTCTGCTGGTCTTTTTGTATGTATACGAAATAGTAGGTGGTTCTGTGTCATCAAAATAGGGAGGTATAAAGTTTTGAATAGTAGAGTCATTAACTATACTCGATAAGCATGATAAGTTGATTAAATCAAATTACCTCTGTTAATATCATATTTAATTTTCAGAAAATGCTGTTTATTTTCTTCAGGTTTACAGAAACGCGGGAACAGCCTAATTACAGGGCTCGACATTACCTTGTGTCCAATTGTCGGGGACAAGTGGACATAGCCGTCGCCACCTAGAATCACTGTATTAGGTGTCCAACGGGACAAGTGAAAAATCCATGATATAAAACATATAAGAGCTAATTAGACTTTCAGGACTTACGTATAGAAATGCCTAAATCATGAACTATATTTTTATTGATCATACGAAATCTAAATTCATTGATTGAACCAGGGAATATACTTAAGGGAGGAAATCAATACCAAAACATGCTGACGTACGGAAGCTTTCATATCAAAAGAGATAAGTCCAGAGAGATCCGGGTCGCCGGAATAGCGATCTCTAATATGTAATCAGTTGGGATTCGCAAGGCATTTGTTCTAAACACGTATTGATTGTTTACGGAATGGATGGGTTCCATTATCCTTATTTCTCCCAAACGCTTGATATAACCAGTTTATTTCCGGTGCTTTTTGATTGGTTATCTATATATTTATAGATAGATAAAGGACAGATTTCAGTCATTTTCTTAATTTCAAACGATTTTTAAAGTCTTGGTGGAAATTTGAGGATCCGTATATATACAAGACAGTATTTTATGTTTTAAAGCGAAATTTGAGAATCAGTATATATATATATAAGACAATATTTTATGGAAATGAGGATAATGTTAGCCAAGAATATGATGATATGGGCAGTGATGATAATTGAATCCATCATAAACTCCACACATGATAGTGACAATTGAGTCAGAGAACTTCCTTTTGAATGGCAAATAACCTTTAAAAATAATAAAACTATTTTTGATGTAATATTCAATATTAAGTTACAGACAAATTCATATAACACAACAAATTACTGCCTTCAGCAGGTACGCTAAAAGCCCAAAGTTTGACTCTGCATATTATCAATATGTAAGAAAAAAGATAATGTAGAGGCCTGAATTATACACAAATATTCATAGAGTGGGATGAAAAACAAGATTGTGTCACACTCCTTGAAAATATCATGTAATTGGTATTTGACCCAGTTTACATAATAATTGGTGTCTATCATTGTTTTAAATATAGATAAGATATCATCAAGTGTATTATTTATACAATGTTTAGTACGTTGATTTCGCTGAGACCTATTAATACACTGTCTTTTATCAACAATATTCATGATATCAATAGAAGTTTTAGATATGTTCCTTGTCCAATAATATTGTCATTTAGACCCAGGGATATGCTATCTGCAGTTGTTCAATCCATTCATGTTCATCTCATTTCAGTTCTTGGATACAATGTCTCGTTGACCAGCAGTCATTTTACTCGGTATATTATGAAGTATTCATTTTGAAGAGCCAGACAGTATAGCAACTTTCCTATGGTAGCCCAAGGTATAGTCAGCCTTTTATTTATGATTACTGATTTGAATTTAAAACTGTTTTATTATCTTTTGTGATTATTATAACCCAATGCCATGAAGTAGCAGGGCTAATAATTTTAACCAATCCATTAGTCATGCATTTTCTTTTCTGTATATGCTAACTGCAAATCTTCATAAGGTTTGATGAATGGTCACTTATAAAGGGAGGAATATCCCTATTGAATTTGAGGTCACTATATCCAAGGTTAAGGTCATAGTTACAAAAAGCTTAAAATCTTGCAGAAAAGTGGTTCCCATATGCTTAATTAATCAAATACAACATAAAAGATTGTATATAAAGTCACATATGATAAAAGGATGATCTCGTTCAGTTTTGAGGTCACTACATTCAAGGTCAAGGTCATAGTAAATTAAAATAATGGACTGAAATTTAGGCCGAAAAGTGGTTTCTGAATGCTAAATCAAATGCTTCACATGTGTGACATGGTATTGCAACTTCACTTAGATATTTAGTCTCTCATAATAAGAGGAAGATCTGTATTGATTATGAGGTCACTACATCAAAGGTCAAGGTCAAAATTACTAAAATAGACAGAAGTCGTTTCTGGATGCTAAAAGCAAATACTACCTATGACTTTACCAGCTTACTTAATGGATATATGTTCCATTTGATAAGAGGAAGATCCTATTGATTTTGAAGTCGCTAGGTGTAAGGTAAAGGTGATAGTTACCAAAATGGATGCTTGTACATTGATTTAAATTGTAACAGAAAAAATCCTATCTGAAAGTAAACAGAAAAACTATTTTATAAACTTTTGGCCTTCATATGGGGACGTGAAGTATTTGAGCTTGCTCAATTAAAATTCTATAATTAATCAGATACCCTAAGCCTGAGAATCATGACACATTTATTTTGTGACTTTGTTTGTCTCATATCCTTTAGCTAACAATTTGATCATTAATGAAATATTTCATAATTTGACTGTTCCATTGTAAGAACAAGATATATCATACTTAATGGCATTTACGTTTCAGAGATTAACATGCAAAGATGTTTTGATACCTGACTTTCGCAGCACAATATTGATATTTATACCCACTTTATTTGTTTGGGATGCATATATTTAAGAAATTACAAGAAACATGACCACACTGATTAAGGTATGGATGGATTGGTATTTTATATCCAGTGGCAAATATTACATACATATTTATGTCACAATCCCCAATCCACTTAACTGTAAGCTATAATTTTACCTCTCAATTTTTCTTTTATCACTTCTAATTCCTGTTTCTTACTTTCTAATATTTGTAATGATTTTTCATTTTAAGCAGCTAATGTTAAAATTCAATTTTATGTAAAAAATATTTCTATCCCTTTGCTTTCTCTTAAAATGGAGATCATAATTACAATAAAGTCATGTATAACTTTCAAAATAATAGACCATTATACATCATACAGAGTACTGTAAATTTAGAAATTATTGCGATGTTTTATTAAATTAATGCAAGTAATGCGACTCCTTGAGAATTGCAATAATAACTCAAATTCTGATATCTGATACATATATCTGTATGTAGCTTTTAGCTAAAATCGCAATAATTAAACTCGTATTTTGTTTATTCTTCAAAATCGCAATAATAAATGAACACAAAAATTTCTGAATTTACAGTACTTTTCTTTCACAATATTAACATGATTAAGTGATTCTATATCATACAGTAAAGAATTGTACAATCCACAATCCTTTTCCTGATGCACCAAAGGATTAAAACTCTTATTCTAAAAGCCCTATATAAATTATTACATATAGCTGCATGAGGAGGTGATAGAAGATTGTTACCCGCAGAAACATTGTCAACTCAAGCGAAGCCAAGTTTGACTTTTTCCGTGGGGTAACAATCAGCTGTATCACCCTCTCAGCAATGTATTATTTAAGTTATTATACTGAATGTTCTGTTATTATAGTACTTTAAATTTTAAATTGAAAGTTATAAACTATGAATTCATGTATATAACAATTATCCATATTTATAGAAGCACACAAATGATCAAACATCTCTGTGAATGGTATTAGACTATAAGCAATGGGATTGAGTAGAATGTCTCCTCTTATTAACCAATCAAAATCTGGTGCTTTCAAATAAAGTATAATAATATTAGAATGGTCTGAACTGAAGCTTAGACTCTACAATGGAATAAATTCTGTTGCATAGAATTTGGAATAAGATAAAAGTCAAGTCTTGCTTGTTTCTCCAGGTATATTTTCATAAATCTGGAAAAGTTCACTAAATTTATCTACAAGTGACTAGTGGTCTATAATGTCCAAGACTTTGTTTTCACTGGCAATTGGATTATTATTGGTACAATACTAAATTATAATCACCAGAAGGTATAAAACTTATTACCAAAATGCTCAACCTTGTTCATAATCTTGTCATTTAAATTAGAACTTTTGGTATTAGGACCATAAACTGGAACAAGAATGAGCCTTTGTTCATCAATCTCAATATCTAATGCTAAATCTGACCAATCCATATCGTAAAATCTTTGTTTGCAGGATGATTTTATTTTCGTCATGCATTTAATTTTTGTACATCAAAATTATATATATTGGATTGACTTCCGTATTTTTTTTTTTTTTTTTTTTTTCATTTAATTGTCAGGGTTTACAATGTAGGTAACACTTACCAGTGAACATTTTTTATGACAATAAGTATGTTACTATAAAAAAAAGATAATATTGTCTCCCAGCTGACATAAACCAGACCAGACCCTTACAGAAATGAAAAGTTTGCTGCAATATTGCAACAATATTGCAGGAATATTGCAACAATATTGCAGCAATATTGCAGCGTACAAATTTGTTTGCAAGAAGTGTTTGCAAGAAAGCTGCAGGTTGTTGCAGCTACCTGCAACATTCTCGCAATATTACTGCAACAATATTTGTTTGCAGGAAAATTGCCGCAAGTTTGCTGCAATGTTGCAAGAAAGAGTTTGTTTGCTAGAAAGCTGCAGGAACCTTTTCTTATATTGTTTAAGGAATAACTATTTGCAACAACTTTGCAAGAAACTTTTCTTTAAAAATGTCAGACATATGATAGTTTGCACGGATATTTCAAGCATATTGAAATATTACACATGATTATTCATTACACAACATGTTTCTTTGAATTATTGGTTATGATTACTTATAATTATCTATTTTTTTAATCCTTAATGACTCATGCTTCATGTTACTCAGAAGTATCGCGATATTTGAATTATTTAAAAAAAATTCAAATAACAATGCTTATATATTTATGTAACAAGAAAGAATTTCAAGAATTCTTTGGTATTTATTTCAACAAGTTTAATCTATAAGTAATTAAGACATATTAATTTTGTCCTATATATGACTTTTGTCACTTTTGTGACCTTTTTCTGTGAACAATATTTTTATTTTTATATTTTCTATCAAATGAATTATGAATTTAGCTTCCCCTGTTGCAGGTTACATTGTGTTTAATTTCTTAGTATCATTATTTAATTATGTATACACAAATTATTTGCATGCCCTCTTCCTCATCTCAATTAGTAATATGAGCTGGTGATAGAAATGTAATGTGCCATCTGTTTTCCATTTATCTCTGTGTAGTGGTAGAAAACATGAAGTATTTTGTACACAGAGTTTGAGGCCAACTGA
>JAASAO010004001.1:0-39976 GCA_017311375.1 Mytilus coruscus
AAAATATAAGAGGGACAAAGAGACAAGCTAATTGTTATGATAAAACAGTAGTCCGCTTATTTGAGTTATCATATGGACTTAATAAAATTAAACACAATCTGATTTTAAGGATTCCTCATTTTGCTATAAAACTATCTCGGATCTATAATAGAGAAAAAACCAACATGATTGTCACTTAATTCAGGAGTGAAGCTTTCCAAATTCTCTAATGTTGTAAAAAGCTATTATTCATGGATCATATAAAATTGTAACCAAAGAGTGTGATGTTATGTCTTTTGTTCATGTTTAATTGTAGATTCTGCAATGAGGACCACAACTAATGGACAGACAGGAGGAATTGTTTTGATAGTTATCATTGCATTATTTATTGGATGTAACTATTTTTTTATGTTAGATTGTTTATTATAATTCAAAACATCATTATTTTCGAATTACTGTTTAATTGTATACAACTGAACGAGTTTGCAGGTTACTTTTCACGAAAACCATAAGAGTGTATGAATAATTGGATAGCTACAAAGGTGGCATACTGATGTTACAAGAAAAAGCGTTTGTTGCAACGATATATATCTGTACTTTTAACTAATGATACTAAAGCGGTAATAAAAAGGTGACATATTAGATCATCAACAGAAGAATAATAAGCAATGACAAAAAGTTATCCACTGGAGGACAACACATAAACAAGCCAACTAAAATTATAAATCGAGTCAAGGTGTCTATCAGGTTAATGGTGCTTTAATTTATTCAATGATTTCTTTACTTGAAAATATAAACAAAAGTAACGATAGAACATCGTTTTCCGTCAAATAAAACTACTTTTACACCAAAAATCGAAATTATGAACTATGACACAGCACGCCAACATTCTTTCTTCCGATTTAAATCAGTACCAAAAAATGAACGTTCAACTCATTACAGTCCTATCGATTTATTTAATCTCAACACGACAATCTTTTGCACGAAGAATCAAGTATTTGGATGAGATTTAACGGTCTTCACATTGTTCATGTCAATTAATACTTGATACTATAATGAAATAAATATATTTATTTACATGTCATTATGGTGCTTAGATAATAACAAATGCATGAACTCTAAGGAAGTATTAAAGACGAAATTCAAAGATCACTGGCAAAATAGAAAAAAAAAAGGTCGATCGATGAAATAAACGTATCATGTTCTTGACTTGTATAAGAATTTCGGACAGGCTAAACATGCCATTTGTATTAAAGTCTTTTCCAATTTCATTTCATATATGCCCTTCAGGCAAATCATAAACTACACTTATTTTTAACTTATATATAAACTTTGGAAATGTCTTCTTTCTTTTTTTAGATACTGCCAAAATTATACAAAATTCGTTTATCAGTGTACTCTTTTTCAGTTGCCAGAATCATATGCCATCGCTTCAGGGGTAGGTTTTTGAAGTATTGTTTCATGATATTATGGCTTTAATACCAATCAATACGCTTGACTTCTACACTGATGCCTTATATATGAAGGTATTCTATTATTGTCATAAAAGATATGTATTTAAGGATATATTACCTATTACTTTTGAAGTTTTGTAATTGATATTATTGGGTACTGATTTTTTAGAGCAAAATTTGCATCACTTTATATAAATACATATTATAAATATAGTATTTTATTTTGATAATAACATTCAGTCATCAAATTGTGTCAAAGATTGACATCTTGGTGTTAATTAAGTAATAGTTATACACCGAGGATAGGTGTGTCTGGATAAGAAACCCCGTCGGCCGGAGGCCGAGGGTTTCTTATCCAGACACGCCTATCCTGAGTGTATAACTAACTTTACACCCTTTCTAAACCCTATATTTGTTAACATTGATTATTAAATGAAAAAAAAAGATAGCATATTTATTGACAATATCAAACAATGATTTATAAAAATATTTTTTTATTACATGAAACCCAACTAGTAACCTTTTTGGTTATCTTCGTTCAAACTTTGACAAGTGAGTATATTTTACAAATGTCAAAGTTGTTTTATATTCCGTTAAATGTATGTGCTAATATGGATCAGGAGGTCAAGGTTGACTGTTTCGTGTATTCTTATTACAAACAAAAATACATCATGCTCCTGGTATACAGTTGTCAATATGGACGGGTATAAGACGGACGACATTTTTGGCAAGCGTTGGATTTGGTAGAAGAGACTAAAGTTAAAGGCAATATTATTATCCAAAGTACTTACCTGTATCAGTTTAATAAAGGTAATCATAACTGTATTTTATATCTTACGATTTTATCAAAACAACCCCCTCTTCTCGAGAATAAACAAACATTCATATTCGAACATACTAAGGGATAGGTGTGTCTGCATTAAAACCCGACTACCAGACACGCTCAACATACAATATTTAATATAGAAACTCCCTTTTGGGGGCAATCAGGGGCTGATCCGGGGTTCCCAACTAAAAAGAAAAAGGGGCCCAACCATTCAAATGCATTGATCTTTTCAATAAAGTCGGGTCCAACCGCGGAACCCCAACCCGGATCGGCCACTGGGTAAACAGGGGAGGGGGTCCGTAGTTAGAATCCCATTTTTTAAAAGATCAATGCTTTAGAATAGAGACACATGACTGTGATAAAAAAAAATACCTTCAAGCAAAAGAGTATTTTAATAAAGGATTATTTTGTATTCCATATAGATGCCTATTGGAATTTCCTAAAATGTGTTTTTAATATCATGAAACAATTTATAGTGAACACTATTAGTAATGTATATTCTTGCTATTTTAAAAATAATCAATTTCTATTGTTACGAATAACAATGGACTTTGTTTGCAGGATGTAGAAGCAGGGTTTCCAGAAACCCGCTCGTCACACCCTGTGGTCAAAATCCATTGTTATTCGTAACAATAGATCTATTACTTACACATGTTTCAGAAATAGAAACTATGAAGTATAACAATAGAACTGGGGTGTAAATCTACAGCTGCATTGTAAAAATAACGTGCATCAAAGTAAGACTATAAAATACTTTAAGTCTTGCCAGGATATACAAAGACATTATATTTATTATCTAAAATCTGTTAGCTTTTTCATCGTATATGACAGAACTATAAAGATACCCCGCAATGTCACATATTAACTGATATAATATACTTTTTCCAGACCAAGTTATATGTAATGGAATCTCGTTAGAAAGACAGATCACTGGAAATTGGAGAGCACTAAAAGAAACAATAAATCATGATCTAATGCTGAAATCACTTGTTAAGGAAGGAATGATCCAAACAGATCGTAAAAATGATTTTAAAATGAAGTCACCGAATAGTCAAAAGAATCACTACTTAATGTGTCTTATTCGAAAAAGTAGAGATCCAAGCAGTGTTAACAAATGTATAGGTATTTTACGAATGCAAGGGAAGTCAACTATACAAGTACTAAACAAATCAGTTATTAATCAAAATTGGAGAAAAAGAAGTAAGTAGTCTATTTTATGATAAGGTATTCTTTTGAGAAAATATCTGTTTTGACAAATTGTTTTTGAATTTCTTCTAATAAATTGTTTTCTATTACAAAACGGTCGTGCATGATCATCTTTATTTACGATAATAAACTTGGAAAAAGAAAGCAATAGATAATACTTTTATTTTATGTAACACTATACAGGTCTGCTAAAAGCTGTTTGAAATGAGTTTCATCTAAATCTTAGTTCTGAGGTATTGAAAGGTATATTCGAATTGAACATATAGCGGGTTATTTTGTAAATATATCCTGTGAGGTAAAAATGAATAAAATGTTGAATAGAGGAAAAACACTAGTTCTCACTCACCTCTCAAGGTTTCTCCAAAAGATTTGTACAACTTTTGTAGTTTCATAATACTAAATTCTTAATCTGGTAGATGGGTAACATAATAGTTCATATTCCGTGTTTCATATGATGCCCCCAGCAAAACAAAATAACCACCAACAAGAACAACACAAGTAAATTATAAATTATGGCATACACCTTCATTATGCACACTCATCGCAGAAAGTCTATAATAAAAGGAAAACCTTTGTAACGAATTGACTAATTATACTCTTGATGTTTGAACGTATATAAAAACAAAACAAAAACAAATACATAACATAAAATTTATCAAAGATAACGCATGGATTTACAATATGGAGACGTTCTTATTAATAAGAAATTTAAATAATGTATAAGATATTTCAAAGAATCAAAGTATGTTTGTTAATAGGAAAACTGTTTATAAACTTTAGCACATGCTTTTGACACTTTATAGTTATAGACATTATGTTTTCAAAAGTAACTACATTCTCCTGGTTATCAAAAATAAAACACTTTTATAATTAACCTGAAACGTATACTTGCAACCATACGTAGAGAGAATCATAAACACTACCATCAAATATTACCAGACATCGACAATGAAAATTAAATAAATGAAGTGTTGATTCGCATAGTTGTAAGTGAACATCTTGAACTGATATATTTCACATCTTGTATTTATTAGATTTAGAAAATGTCGTCACCAGCTGACTATATGTACTGAATCCCTACACGAATTTTCAATCCAGAACGAGTTGTTGACCACTTCTTTGAACATTTTATATTTGATATAAAGGATTTCGAAGATGTGCTAACCTGTGAAGACTCAAGGACTATGACACAGTGTTTTATGCAGAAAGTAGAAACGTCATTACACAAAGGCTCATTCGAATGCTTATTAAAAGTTTTAAAAGATTACAAATATGACATTGTGTTAGAAGAATTAAAACAGGTTTAGTTCCAGGTAATTTAAGTGTTTTTTTTTTTTTATTGTGACTGTCATATCAATGTTCTCATGATTGGTAAATAAATTTGACATTTGAAAATGAAAATTTTAAACTGACGCAAAATTCAGAATACACATTTTGGTTCTCCAACACGAAATCTTTCTTTAGCATAACACAGATTTTTTTTGGCGAATTAAAATGAGAATTTTAATTTTCATCTGGTTAGAATTTCTTTGTCAAGTGTCAAATCTGATTTTAATTTACTAATCATCAGATGAAATAACCATCTTGCTTAAATATGTGATGTTTACCATAAAAGGGTGAGTATTTGAAAGCATAGCTTCTCATGAGACTGCATCATAACAGAAGACCCAGAGTAAATAAATTTCAACAACTGAAGAAATGAAACGTTTTAAATTTGGACAAGGTGGTAGATCAAATTGCAAATTACATGTAATATATTTCATAAAAAGGAATTGATGACGCAGCTGGTTGAAACAGGGATATCCCGTCATGAAATTACTTGACTATTTGATACATAAACTTGGTTGATTTTTGTTATTTATCAATGTTTTTGTTATTAGGAGAACCTGTTGAGGCAGATCTTTGATAATCTCTTATATGTGTATCTACTACTCGGACGCATGTCTTTAAAGTATTATTTTCATTTGTAGTCATGGGACAGATATTAATTTATTATATCGGCAACTGTCTTTTCATGAAAACATTATGTCGACCTCCATATATCTTTTATCTTTTGTGTTGTTTGGTTGTTATTAATGACCCCTTTTCATAGTAAATTTTATATCGTTTGATATTTCATTTATTTTCATGACTGTAAGGAAACTAAAATTGGAATGTCAAAGTGAGTGCTATAACTGTTTATTTTATTTTCAGCGATAAGTTGTAACTGTGAAGATGCAATAATATACTCAAACTGTAAAGGTAATGTTTATGGTTAATACTTTCATTTTCTGTTTAGACGTCTGTGATTGGAAGTTGAATACTGATCAATTAAAATACATATTCATACATAGGTAGAAAATATTAGATAGAAATAATCACCCTGTTTGTAAGATAATGTTTGTAGTTTATTTTACACAAAAAGCATTGAACATTTGTCCTGTGATGAAAATATGGATACATTTTAAAAACAATTCAGAATTGTCTTTTGTGGATCAATGGTACTTATAAAAAAGAAGACGGGTGATTGCCAATGAGACAACTCTCCACAAAAGACCAAATGACACAGAAATTAAAAACTATAGATCACCGTACGGCCTTTAAAAATGAGCAAAGCCCATACCGCATAGTCAGCTATAAAAGCCCCGAAATAACAAATGTAATACAATTCAAACGAGAAAACTTACGGCCAAATTTATGTAAAAAGTAATGAAAAAAAAAAACAAATATGTAACACAGCAACAAACGACAACCAATGAATTACAGGCTCCTGACTTGCGACAGGCACATACAGAATGTGGCGGGGTTAAACATGTTAGCGGGCGCCCAACCCTCCTCCTAACCTGGGACAGTGGTGTAACAGTACAACATAAGAACAAACTATAAAAATCAGTTGAAAAAGGCTTAACTCATCAGATAAGTACAAGTAGAAATACTTGTAACAAAAATACAGAGTAGACGTGGACGGGTACTTGTACATCCCAACAACAATAAAAGACTCTAAGTACAGAGAGTAATCGCAGTTACTGACAGCTAGTTCAAAGCCAATAACATCTAATAAAAAAATCATGTATCTAAGACTAAATTAGTTTAGATAAGCTCTACTGTTTTAAATTTCAAATTCCTGAATATTTTTGATCTCGAATAGGCTTGAAGAGAATTCTTGAATGTCGTTTTTTTTTTGCACCTACACATTTTTTCATATTATTAAAACTAATTGTGACCATTAGGAAAACCCTTACTTACTCGCCTAGTAAGTTCTTGTTGTCATCGATAACATTTATGAATAAAAAAATGCAGTAACACAATCAGGTACATCCTTTATCATGCACAGTACTATAAATGTCTAGGCGGTCTTGTAAGGATTGTTTAAATTTCTTGTTAAACTGAATCACAGACCTTAAACTGAATCACAGACCTTATACGCATATTTTTTAATTATAATTAGTACCGTTAAATTTTGTAAATATTGATAAAGATATCGATGCTTCAAAAGTGTTAATCATTCCATGAAATAAGGTTGTTTTAATGTTTAATGTGTTTTACATTTCTAGCCTCAAGTGATAAAATAATTAAGTAATAATTAAAACACTCGTGCTTTATAAAATATTTGTTTCCAGAAATTTGAATTGTAACGTGTTGTACTTGTTTCAGTTCCAGAGGACAATTATGAAGTAAATTTGACATTATCGTCCGCAAACTTAAATGAAGAAATCGAATTCGAATTTTGGGATTCATCTTGTGATTGCCTTGTATGGTTAGTTAAAACATTTGCAGTGTACCCAATCACATCTTTCGTCTCCGGAAGTGCCACTTTCCGTCCTTTATCGGATACCACACTTAAATCACTAAAAGAAGGATCGCAAAGTGGATGTTGGTCATATTTACTAGAAACTCTTTTCAATATTGACTATTTTAGAAATTCTGTAGAAAATGGAATTGACATATTTGAAATGAATATTTCTGTTAAGGGTGTGTGCATAGATGGTGAAAGAGGTAAGTTATAGCAAAGCTCATGTATTAAATTGTATACTCATCTTTACTGTAAAGACCTGCAGTCAAGTCAGTACTATTCAATTATTTCACGTGCACTCATATATGAATAGACTGAAACAGAACTGTCTGAATAGGACTGGATTTTCCACTGTGGATGAATACTCATTAAAAGAACCGGATTGTTAATTTGGTACGCCAGGCGCGTATTGTCTACATTAGACTCATTAGTGGCAATCGAATCAAAACAATTGGAAGTTCAAATCACATACGAAGTAAAAGAGCTTTGAAATTTGTTTTCGAAAAGTTGTGATAATAAGTTGGAAATAATATGAACATTGAACATGACTTTATGTAGCACTAAATCATTGTTCCGGCTATCAAGGTTAGTTCATGTTAAAATGCCTAGAATGAATAATTAAATTTCATTAACACTTACAGTCATTATCGCAATTTCCGAATTCTTGTAATTTCTACAAAAACAATGCAGATGTAGGACCAAATATGTGTAAAACACGACGGATGCCTAATAACATAGTCATGGCATGCCTAGGACTGTTATCGTATATACCGAACGTCATCCATATGTGTATAACACGACATCTTTGATTGGAATATTCTCAGTATTAAGGTAGTAAGTGTTTCATCATATATATGCAGACACGTTAACGTCTGATGTTGGTCGCTGGTATTATCTACCTGTATATATTCAAACGTTTTAATGTTTATCTTTTTTAGACAAATTACAGGGACAAAACCAAAAGGAAGATGATTCGGTTAATATTTTCACAGCAAACAAAACTTTTCTTGAATCACATATTGACGTAAATGAACTTATCAGAGCATTTAAAAAACAAGAACAGTCTATTTTTCAAGATTGTGATGATATACCAGAAATAGATCAAAAGGCAGAAATGTTTGTCGGCTTGCTAGGAAGGAATATACACCTTAAAAGTAAATTTATTCGGATATTAAAGAAGCAGCGAGAAAAGAACAAGAACATATTGGATAGATTGCATACTTTCCAGAAAGTATTTAATTCAAGTAAGATTTCAAAATAAGTAAGTTAGAAATATTAATGCATGTTGATATTAAATAAAAATCATTAATGTATCAGTAAAATGCTTTCAAAATTATTTTGTATGACGGAAAATGTTTCCCAATCATATATCAAAACAAAAAAAGTCAAATTAAAGCAGATTGAAAATTTTCAATTTGCATTATCAGTACATCCATAAACTTTTAGGAGTGAAGAAAAAAAAAAACAAAAGTTATATGATGTGCAAAACAACTGGAATCTATTATTAAATTATTGATGGACCACCAGAAGCAAACGTAAAGCAAGGACACTTATCAACTTCATTGATTGAGAACATTTCCTAAAGTCATGAAAAGACTGTTACTATATCAAAAACAAAAAGGACCTTTTCATTTTTTTTCAGATGCTGATAATTTGCCTAATAACATTATGTACTATTTTCCTGACCTGGTTTGCATAGCAGACGATTTCGAAACTTTCCGAAATAATTTTGTAGAAAGAAATATTCTCTGCACGGAACTAGATAGTATTCAGGAACAACGTCACGAAAACAATCGACACAAAATGGTAGCTTTTCTAATTGAAATTTTAAAATCAGATAGAAGAAATACAATGTTGTCGTTGGTTGATTCTTTATTTATGAATAAACACGATTTATTAGCAGAAAGATTACTTCAAAGAAAAGAACACAGCGTTGAAATGTCAGGTAAAGATTGTCGCAAAGCAAAGTTGTCTACTTCTTAGCATAATTTAAATGACACAATCTGATGAATCTGTTTTAACAGACACATCTTTAAATTAGCTTGAATTTATATGAACAAGAAGGGGCCACTGTCACGGAAAGAACACGGAGAAGTCATCAAATAAATTTGATGAAACAGTCATCGAGACAACTAGTTAACACGGCGTTTTAAATTAATAATGCAATCGGTTATAAATCTTAAAACACATAAATTAATTAATACAACATCTTTTAACAAGGTTTACAGTCTAAAAAAGGTACTATAACAATGACTTTTTATACAATGTCCTGGAATAAATTACATCAAAACAATAAGAATTGTATGAAGTCAAATTGACTGAAACTCTATACCACTAGATAGTAAGAAAAAAAGCCGTCAATAATAAAATGAATCATTGACTTGTTGCTCTTATTGCTCAGATAACATTAATAGCCATATCGCCATATTGAGATCAAGCTCTGGCATATTATCTTAGATGCGGCTAATACAGATATACTGCTTCTATTGAATGAAATTTTGACGAGAAAAGTATTTTGATAATCGCGTTTGTCAGAAATCCTCGTTTTGTCTTCCAGCGTCGTCATTTTAATGAAAATAATAAAAAAGAGTCAAACGTTTTGATATTGATGCACCATATATATGGTTGTTATTAAAGAAATTATAATCCTTTGAAGAATTCACATCTGTTTGACAATAGTTTGAAAGAAGGTTCAATAATCGACGATCATTTTGTAAGGAATCAATTGGAAGACTTTTAGATTTTTTAGTACTTTATCTGAAACAGTTCTTATTTATTTTTAGATTCGACATTTATCACGGAGTCTGCGTGTAGGAAGGACGGGTTATTGTTCTCTAGTAAATTTAAAGTTTGTTATGTTGATGTGAGTTTTTATATTTTTTAAATTAGAATAGTTTGCTGTTAAATACTTTGAAGTACGTAATACTTATATAATATGAAACACTATTAGGTTTTAAATTTTTGCTTATATAGAAGTCATTCTTTGTCAAATGTTTAACAATTTAAAGTCTTATTTAGAAGACAATTTATGGCAGTATGTATTAAACCATTTAACAAAATACAAGTAATGACGTCCATTTTAGAAATTTAAAAACGATTAAAATAGGATGAAAATTCCTTAATGTGTAGACATAATTCATTTACCGTTAGAAAATGAATAAAAACATTTTATTTTCAAATAAAATCTCTACATTTATTTGATATTTTATTATCTAACATTGTCTTGATATCATTTTATTTCAGTGAGAAGTGATGTTGAACAAATGCATTGCCATTGCCATATGTGTTCATGACAAAGGAATCCACTGAGATATTGGATCAATCTTTAATATTGACTGTTCAAATCGACTAAAACAACAAACCTATGGGCATTTGTAATAATTTATCAAAAAGATTTTACCATCAAAACTACATATCAATCACTATTTTATTTTCCCTTTTTTGACGTTTGTATCAATCTATTCAGAAGGTTTGAAATATGGAACTTCAAACCCTTGTTTAACTGAATAGAAAAGTTATTGAACATTCATAATATAATCCTTGTGAAATTGTAGTCTATCTTTGTTCTCAAGTCATTAAAGATGGCATATTTTGGAATTAATATGTATCACTCATAGGGTCTTTGTATTGGAAATAAACACATTTATTCTAAAACCAGTTGTTGGTATGATACGGGTTATGTTCTTGTCCTAACGGGAGGGATTGTACTAGTATTTGATTTTCATATGATGAAGACATAATCTTTCCATCAGTTTAATTGAGATCTGGAGCTGGCATGTCAGTAACTGCTAGTAGTCCTTTGTTAATTTATGCATCATTGTCATTTTGTTAAGTTTCTTCTGTTACCTATTCTGACATTAGACTCGGACTACTTTTTAACTGAGTTTTACTGTGCGTATTGCTGTGTGTTTGTTTATTCTACATTGGCTAGGGATATGGGGGAGGGTTGAGATCTCACAAGATATGTTTAGCCCCGCTGCAGTTTTGCGCCTGTCCCAAGTCGGGAGACTCTGGCCTATGTTAGTCTTGTATGTTTTTTAATTCTAGTTCATTTTTATATGTTTTGGAGTTTAGTGTGACGTCCATTTTCACTGAACTAGTACACATTTTTGTTTAGGGGCCAGCTAAAGCCCGCCTCAAGGTGCGGGATTTCTCGCTGTGTTGAAGAACCTTTGGTGACCTTGGGCTGTTTTCTGCTCTTTGGTCGGATTGTTATATCTTTGACACATTCTCCATTTCCATTCTCAATTTTATTTTGGACATCATAGTTATGATTACCCCTTATTTTGTGCCTTGTTGAAATTGTAATGCCTTGTCAATTTACAAAGAACTCTATAAAGACAATGAAAAAAAGCCACTTTAAATACGTTTAAACAAAATTGGACGTCAATTTTTAGATGCAGATATGAAACTCCAGAAAAATGAAAAAAAAATATATCATCGACAATCCAAACAACATTTCACAGGAAACTAAAGGCAAAGGAACATCAGCCCATAAAAAAAAAACCTCGGTGTTTACATGTTTTATCTGGAAGTTTAAGTCTTTCCTTCTCCTCAAGTCTTCATCCGTTGTGTTGTTTAGAGTGTCTTGTAAATTCCTTAACAATTTTTTGTTAAAAAGAGAGGCGTAAGATACCAAAGGGATATTCAAATTCATGAGTCGAAAACTGACAACGTCATGGCAAACAAAGAAAAACGACGGAAAGACAAACAACAGTCTATGAAATACAATAAAGACTGTGAAACAGCAAACACACCAAAAATCGAGAGTTATCTAAGATGCTTCGGATAGGGTAAGCAGAACCTGCTCTACATGTGACAACCGTGTTACTCATATTAATACACATTCGATGATAAGTTTCATTCAGTGATGTCGCATTTGTGGAAAAAAGACGGGATTGTGGTTAAAACAATTGGAACATATTCTTCGTTATCTGCGTAACAGATTATCCATAACGACCAACCAAATCGTGATGGCCTTCTTAAAATTGTTAAAAGGGCGACATCAAATTTATGCGTTTAATAGCTTCCTGGTATGCAGCAACCATTTATCAAAGAGTTCATGATAGGGACTCTGAGATATCTTATCAACTCGGAGATAAATACAAAATATGCAGTAACTGCTGTAAATTTAAAGTTGCTAGATAGAAATGGAAAGTTCACAATAGGGAAGCTAAATTATCTTTTTTGACGTAAAGCTTTGTTGTCAACCGACTCTCATTTTCAATTGCTAGATGTTAGTCAAGAAATGAGGCAGACTTAAGTGTGTCTATGGTATCCTTTATATCAAGTTCGATAGGATAGATGTGTTCAACATAGTCACAAAACTTCGAAATTTTTGGTGAGAGGACATCATCTTTACAGCGGAACGTGAAGTTAAAGGATAATGCTAGCTTCTTTCTATTATTTCTGAGAAGCTCCTTTATGAAGTCTGCCTCATATGAATAAGGGAACAAGTTGGTAAGATGATATGATGAGCACAGTTGGTTCCAATAGGAATGCCGATTGTTTGTAACAAATACGTTATCTATATATATAAGAAAAACAAAAAAAAAAACAACAGGTATCTTGATAATGTCAGTTTCAGAGAAATTTGAATCGGAGTGTTTTTTTTAAAGAATGATTTATCCTTCCCTAAAACAAGATATTTGTATCTACGTTTGATAAGGCAGGGAATAATCAAGCGAGGAGGTACGAAAGAGACAACCAAGCATTGTTATTTTAGAACAGACTTTCAAACGCAATGACCAGACGAAATGATAAACAATTAGTCTACAAAAAATACATAAAAACAAAAAATTGAACAACACAACATCAAAATCAAAGGTAAACGCATATTTTTGCAGAGCAGGTAGTTCTGCACCACAAGTGGCATCCGTCAAGCAGATGTCAAATAAGAATCTGGTAATTATTTGTTACATTCGGTAAAACCTTCAGATATTGATAGGATATATCTGGGATAATCATCATATCGTGACACAGTTGGTCTGGCTTGTCATAATATAACATGAATTACTTCCAAAATAATTCCTAGAGATGACTTTTACTTTACTATTAAAAGCGGTTAGTAGACGACAATTAAGCAGCAAATAATCAGATAAAAATACTGCTAGAAAACGCATACGTTTAGAAGTAGTTGACAAATGGGAGACATTCTCCATAATTTATTCTAGTGAACCTGGAATATATTTGACTTAAACATTTACCCACCAAAAAAAAAAAAACGACTAAAACAGGTATTTTTGTGGTATAGGTAATCCGGGTATAATGGGGATTATATTAGTTGTTTATTTGATATTCTGAATTTCAAGATAAATGAATTAAATGTGTATTAACGTCATTATTCATAGATCAGGTATGGTAGCATTGACTATAAGAGCACCATCACAACTTGTATGATAACGATACAGCTACTGTGTTTGAAGTAATGGCTCGATCATAAACAATGTTGTGACTTGCTTCCATCTGCTTTGTTGACCAAAAAATTTTAATACATCTAACGTAACAATAACAAAATGTAACCGGAGACACAAATATTATTGTTACGTTCGTAATTATTCGGTTCCTAACCCAACCTAGCATTCCGGCAACTTATAACTTATGCGAGGTTTAACCCACCATTTTCATTACCGCTTCCAAGTCAGGAATATGACAGTTGATTTCCATTCGTTCCGTTGGTTGATATAGTCCAGCATTAGGTATTTGTCAGGTGTTATGGTGTTCCCTTTTTCTGAATATTGTTTATTTTTTGTTTTTTGTTTTTATTTTGTACTTCGTCAGATTTGTCAACATTTACAGAAACATGAGAAAGGTATTTCGATTCGTATTTTGACTTAACCATTTCGAATGCAGCAGGTATTGCTTTTTTCGATTTCCTCTGCTTTTCTGGGTTTAATTGTAAATAGACCTTCGATTCTTCATTGAACCTAACAGTTGATGATATATCGATCGTATCTGAAAAAGAGAGGCGAAAGATACCAGAGGGACTTTTAAACTCATAAGTCGAAAATAAACTGACAAAGCCATGGCTAAAAAAAGAAAAAGACAAACAGACGATCAATAGTACACAAAACACAGCATAGAAAACTAAACACGAACCCCGCCAAAAACTGGGTGTGATCCAAGGTGCTCCGGAAGGGTAAGCAGATCCTGTACACACGTGTTGCTCATGTTAGTATAAACCCGGTAGTTATCCTAATTTGTTAGGTCACATACGGGAAAAGGGGATAGGATTGTAGTTACGACATTAGGAACATAATCAAGTCAAGTTAATTTGCGTTTAAAGGCATCAAAAGACTGACCTTTATCGCGAAGGAGTAATTATCTAACTATTCTAAACCTATGATATTTGCCCCTACGAACAATAATCCAAATATGTTAAATTTAGAAGATTTAGCTGTTCAACGCATAACGATTCATAATTAATTTACAATAACATTTTAGCTTTACACAGAGCACTATAGAAACATTAAAAATAATAATATCACACCTAGGACTAAATGGAAATAAATGCAATGGGCAGTCTTTCAGTATAAGGGCTACTTCCACATATATTCAAACGTTATTCAGGATAAAATGATTCAAACTCAAGGTCATTGGAAGTCGGACTGTTACTTATGTCATATCAAAACTTTAGAAGTTGACACCGGCCGTGCAGATAACTATTTTAAATTGAATTATTTTTTTTTGTAATTTTTGTGTTTTTTTAACCTTAGTTCGTACTTGACAACTCTATCAATATATGATAGATTTTTGTTTTATGTCTTTTATTTTGTTACAGAAAATATGATGTTTTATTTTGGCACTATCATTTTCACGGAATAATTTTTGCGACATCCAATGCATAATATTAAGAGCAGCATACGCAATTCAGTTCGTACGTTATAAATAGATGATCAACGCTATATCTGATTTTCTTTAATAGCGCAGGTAGGTTAATGCCGGATTTTATTAATTTTCTAGGCTTCCCCTTTTTATTTATTTTTATTTTGAAAGAAAAATAACTGATTTCAGAATTGTTTATGTGGTACACATTGGTGATACGTCTACGAAGAAAATATTTTCTGCTGTCACACGTGGTGTCTAAGGCAGCGACCATTTGATTTTCTGGGGGCTATGGATTTTTGGAAAAAAGTTTGTTTCAGTTTTGGAGAAAAAATAATTTGTTTTGACCCTGAAAAAAAATGTTTGTTTCACCCTCAGCTGCCACTATATGTAATGCTAAAATTGAAAGAAAAATTGTTTTCCACTTGTCGCCAAAAAATAGATTGTTTTTCGCCGAAGGCGAAAAAAAGTTTGTACGGAAAAAATCCATAGCCCCCAGAAAATCAAATGGTTGCTGCCTAAGTCGTCATATGATTTGACGATATGACTAATTTCCCATATGATTTAGCCTGTAGAACAAGTTCCCATACTAAAAATGTCGCCTTGAAATTTCACTGTATGGTAAAAGATACCTTTACTCCATAAAACTGCTGATCGCTCACTGAAAAATGTTTCCTTTTTTAACAACATTAAAACCAGGAATTCACGTCCGTTGTTGTGAGTTTTATCATAAAAATACCTTTATTTTCAATTTAACCAAAATTTATACAAGCGTTCAGCAATTTTCAATAAGCTGACTAATTCTTCTATAAACAACTCAAAGGATTTGAAATAATATTGCCGTTGGTAACTTTTTCTACACGTTTATTTGTTGTCCGCATATACCGTCTGAAATGACGCCCATTGCATAAACGCTTTACTGATCGCGGAAGGAGGTAATCGAGGTAAAACATTCCAAAGTTGCGTTTACGGAATTTCAAAATGAAAGATAAAAACATGCTTGCGCTGTTGTTTCTGATTATATCATGCACGCATATCTAGAAAATCACGTATATATGGCAATCATTAACATTCGTTAATTATTAAAAATACCATGCATGCCCTTAAAGAAGTACGTTTTGAAAAAAGGGGTGTGGGTGTTTCATCTTCAATATTTCACACACAATGTGAGATCTTCAATATTTCACACACAATGTAAACATTCTTTCTTGAAGATACAATATAAAGGATTTGCATGGGTTATGCATAGTTTTAAATTTGTATCATACTGTTGAGACACCATTCTGATGTGTTTTATATTTTGAAATGACAAAAGTATTAAAGTCTTTATGTAGAAGGTGTTGATCAATGGCTTGCACCTACGTTTTTTTCGCTAATAGGTGGCGTATTGTTCCATCAGTTATACTTTCGGAACTCCTCGTGACTCCTCGAAAAAGCGCCATATTGTTGTCAATGTAAACACCGCGAGTTTCAAAGATTTAAAGTCAATAAAAGAAGATGCCACAGTACTGTAGTGTTCCTGGATGTCGGAATTCTGGTGGTCATAAGTTTCCTGAAGAAAGAGAATTGCAACTTAAATGGAGGGTGGTTATTAAAAGACGAGACACTACCACAAAAGGTCTCTGGAAGCCAGGAAACATGACGTTGTTTGTGCCGCCCATTTCAAGGACGCTGACTACAGAGTTTCTGGACTATTAGGTTAGATAACTTCCAATGATGAATAACATTAATATTTATTGAAATTTTAAAGAATAGTGATACTTCCAAGTACAAGTCATATACCTTTCACGAGTGGATGTCAATTTTAAGTGCAAATGATGGCAAATACAATATGAATATAAATCAGTTTTCACAGTGCAGTTTTGCAGCAAAAATTCCTTGTTTATTTTTTAAATTATATATTTTATCATGTTTATTGTACTGTAGCAACAGGTCCAAATATTTTTTTAGCAGGTTGGGCTTGTGTGCTTGTTTGAAGAATCACTATATATTCACTGTTCATCATGTTCATAAACCAATTTCTACAAATGCAATATTGTGTCGAATGAGTTTTTCATTAAAGTTTTCTTTGTTTTTTTAGTAAAAGTACAATATTTAATTACCTTTCTATAAATTGGGCCTTTAAGCACATACATGTACATTGAAGGTGTCAGCTTTCCAAACCTCCCTAATAGAATTTTGTTTAGCTGATTAGACATTTGTCTACATGTATCTATTTCAGATGGGTCTTCATACATTTCATCATACACTTTGCAATCAAATTTAATAGCATATTATTAAATGACAATTGTTTTTCTGGCAACAAACTATTCATAGCTGCATGAGGCTTCCACTATAACCCTGGAGATTTGACTTTTAAAAGTTTATTTTTAAAGAATGTAAGAATGAACATTTAGAAATAAAGATAAATGACACAATCTTGTATTTTAACTGTTTGTTTAAGTTGTGCAAATATTTTGCCAAATTTTTACCTTTGATTACAATATCACACATATATATGTGTATCTGACAAGGACATCATCACATTCTTGAATATCATTGACACATCTTACAAGAAGACACCCCATACCATATAGTTGGCTATAAGATATTAGACATGAAAAAATGTGAAACAATTCAAACAAGAAAAGGGCTTATCTCAATAAATCAGTATAATATAAAAATTAGGAGAAGTTGTAACATTGTCAGTGAGACAACTGTCTATTAGCATAGTTCAAATTTAGTGGATGTAGGCAATTAGTGGCAACTTATGTCCTTTAACAATGAGAAAGTCCCATACCATATAAATATATAGTCGGCTAATGCCGCTATAAAAACCTCGACATCATAAATAAGAAACGTAAATTTGTTTTAGCTCTTAGATCTGCCTTATGGAGCAACTTGGGGTACATGTTTAACAAACATGTTATGATTGACTAAGTATAACATCACTTTTGTATCTGCACACAGCATGCACAGCAGATGTATCAAAAATGGGAGGTGGGTGACAGTATTCTGTTTTACTCTCAAATGAATTCTGGAGGAGCACAAAATTATTCCTACATCCCTTTTGTAATTTGGCATATTTTTCCATGGTCCAGTTCTTTTTTTTGTTTTTGTTCTCAGACTCATTACTAGTGAATTTCTGTTCTTGTTAAAATGCATGATATTTGCTTTGTTTGCTTTGTGTTTTTTGTTTGTTTTACAGGAAACCTGGATGCACATTGATTTTGAATGGAGCATTGTTCTGACCAACAAACAGTCTCTAATGTCTGGAATCAGGAATTCAGTATTGTTGAATTGTATCATTTTATGGAATAATCTTCGATTTTCAATGTCGTTATAATTAAAAAATGCTTTAACCAGGTTATATGACAGAATAAAAAACAAATTCATCTCAGATTTATAAATGCAACATCTGCATTTGACATGTACAAATGTATTTATATTAATAACCATGTAATTCACACATACATTAAAAATAACCACATGAATAATGAACAACAAATAAATGTATTGTGTACAAAGGGCAATAACTCATTCATTAGACAGATGGTACAATCTGAAATAATAACTCTATTGTATCAGAATAAAATGTATTAATAGTCAAATCAAATTATAATTATATTATATTTTGTTAAGTAACTTTATTACAATCACTCATTGTTATTTGAATGAAATGCTGCATCTTTGTTTACTAACTTTTCTTCAAATAAATTTTGTTGATGCAGTTTAGGTGGTCCAGCACTTGATAGTTTGATACCGGTTAAATTGAAAACTCCAAAATTGGTATTTGCTGCTACACAGCTAAGCAAAAAAAAAGTGAAGACTTTTTGATTCAGAACCATATCAATTTGTCTGGTAAAGTTGACATGACTTCGTGTAATACTTTATTAAAAATTATCCGTCTAGCAAAAAGCATGATTCAAACACATTATTAGTATCACATTAAAAGGTTCAAGTCCTGATATAAGCATGTAATATTTGCCACTAAACATTGACCATTAATTTAATTTTTAAATTTGTTATATATAAAAAAAAATATGATTTGAAAATTCATAAGGCCATTTAAAAAAAATCTTTGGTTTCACTATTTTCTTTTTCTTAACCTATTTTATAGGAATATCTTTTGTTTAGAGGGCTAGGGGTTGCTATATTTTGTCAAATTTCTAGAAAATGAAAGAAAATAAAATTTTCAAATAATAAAAGATCAATGAGAGTTGATGTAAATATATGGCATTTTCTTGTTATGGCCTGTTAAATGTTTTTCTTTCATTTTAATTGAAGTAACAAAATGCAAAATATTTAGAATTGACTTTTTTTAGGTTCACGTAAGCGGCTTCTTCCAGATGCTGTCCCTTCATTGTTTTTGTTTAGGGAAAGTTCTACACCTAGATCATCAAAATACAGTAGACGAGATGATGTGGACTCAAGCGTGGTCAATAATGTACAGCTTGAAGTTGAAGTTGGTAACGAGGCTGAGGTCAAACAAGAATGTGATGACTTAGGTGGCATTGAACCTATGCATCAGGAAATGGGAGTGCAATGTCCCATACTTGGTAGATTTAGTATTGAGAATTTGGTGAATGATCCGAAGCGTATACAATATTATACCTCATTCAGGGACTATGATCATTTTATGCTATTTTCAATTGTTTAGGACCAGCTGTAAATGAATTGAATTACCAATGTCTGTCTTTGACACCAAAAGATCAACTGTTTATGTGTTTAATGAAGTTACGTCAGAACAAAGAAGATTTAGAATTAAGTTTTTTATTTGAAGTATCTGAATCAACTGTGTCAAAGATTGTCATTACTTGGATAAATTTCATGTACTTCAATTGAAAGAGATTAACATTTGGCCATCTAGAGATATTGTGACTGATTATATGCCTGATGATTTTAAGTACAAATTTGCAACTACCGGGTGATATTAGATGCCACTGAAACCCCTATACAGAAGCCATCACATGTTGATGCACAAAGTGTGACATGGTCTAGCTACAAACATAAAAATACAATTAAAACCATGATAGGTTGCACACCAAGAGGCACAGTGTCATATGTAAGTGATGCTTATGGGGGTTCAGCAAGTGATCGTCAGATCATAGAAAAGTCTGAATTGCTTCAACTGAACTTGAATCTTTTGAACAGAAAGATAGCATTATGGCAGACTGTGGAATAATGGTTCAGGATTTATTCGCAGCACAAGATGTGAAAGTGAACACTCCCACTATGCTTAAAGGTAAAAGTCAGTTGGAACCAGAGGAAGTTGTAAGGGACAGGAGAGTAGCATCCAAAAGGATTCACATAGAGCGAGTTATTGGATTAGCCAAAACATTTAAGATCTTGAAAAATGAACTGCCATCAGGCAAACTTATACTTGGGTCTAGAATTGTTTTTGTGTGTTTTTCTATTGCAAATTTCAGAAAGTGCATTGTGAATGAAAATGCATAAGATTAAGAATGTGCCTTTTGCCTGACAAAAACAAACTATTCCATTCTCAATTTCATTTTATATGTGTATCCTATTAATTAAATACTCAAATTATTCTCATTTTGAAAACAGGTTCTAATGTTTTTTATGAAAATTTTTACATATCTTATCAGTTGTTGTAACCACCAACTTATTTTATAAAAATATTTGACAAAATTACTCGAAACCAGATGAACTGTAAATGCTTGTTTATGTTGTTTGCTCATTAATGAAAATTACACTTTATCAGTTTCATGGGTTCAAAGCGATTCTTTGGCTTTAAAGGTTACCTAGCCTTCATTGGGCAGAATTGATCCAAAATATTTAAAAGCCTTTGAAAAAAGTAAGACCGTTACTTTTAATATCAGATTTACTGTAGCATTTTCAATCATAACACACTTTCTAAAATTTGCCAAAATAACAACATTTTTATCAGTTTTCAAGCTTGTGTCTGAAGCTTTTATTGTCTTTGCAGATAATTTGAAACACATATAATTTTTGTTTGGTTTTAAGCATGTTAATTATTTAAAAATGTGTAAGAGGTTCCATGGAACCCAGTGTCTCGCCTACTTTTGCTGTTAGTTGCAGGCTCAACAAAAATGGGGAAAAATTATTAAAAATATTGCTCTAGATACTATCTTTTGATTGTAAAAAGCTTCTGTCCAAGTTTGGTAAAAATCCAGGATGGTTTATGAATCTAATAAATGTTTTAAAAACTTTAACTGCAGACTGTACGTAATGTTAACTGGAAGAAAAACTAAGTCCATTTATAAGTAATATACGGAAAACAGGAAATAAATTTTACAAAATTTCCTTCTAGATACTAGCTTTTGATCATAAACAAGCTTCTGTCCAAGTTTGGTAGAAATCCAGGATAGTTTAAGAAAGTTATTAAAATTTTAAAAACTTTAACCACAGAGTGAATGTAATGTTAACTGGCAGAAAAACGAAGTCCATTTATAAGTAAAATACGGATAAACAGGAATTTTTTTACAAAATTTACTTCTGGATACCATCTTATGATCATAAACAAGCTTCTGTTCAAGTTTGGTAGAAATCCAGGATAGTTTAAGAAAGTTATAAATTTTAAAAACTCTAACCACAGAGTGAATATTTGTGGACGCCGCCAACGACGGAATGTAGGATCGCTATGTCTCGCTTTTGTGACAAAAGTCGCAGGCTAGACAAAAATGAGATTTTTATAGTTTATTCTACTGACATAAACATAATTTTCAATAGATATTGAAGATATTGAAAAATTTATTTATTGACTTGCAAAATTTCCAAGAATAAGATTGATTTCCAAATTGATATTTTTCTTGCTAATTATTTTACTTGACAAAACATTATATTATTCCTGATTCCCAAATTTTGGCACATTCTGTTTTTGCACCCATGTCATTAAATGGATCAAACATTGTATAGTATTGTATAGTCATTTTATTCCATGTAATTTCATTTCTGAGTTACACCTACATAAAGTAAGTTAATTCAAAATTTTGAAAAAAAAATGTTTTTAGTTCATTCATTGTCATGATTGTTGTAAATTTTAATGTTTATAACTTGTTAATTTTCATTTAGAATGTTAATTTTATGATACATGTATGAAAACTATATGGAAAGAGTAAAATATTAATTTATTGGTAAAATCGACAATTGAAAATTCCTAATCAATCCATTTTTATTAAATACAAAAGATGCTGCAATTAACTAATCTAAAAGTTGAATGATTTTTTTTTATTTTGTATGTGCTGTTTTCAACATACAAAATAACACATGGGAACATTGAGAGTTATAACAAAGATGCTAAATATGGTCTGAAGTATTTCTCATAAAACATAGTTAATTTAGGCACTAATGAGTTAAGGCAGTAATTTTTGTCATAATCGACTACTTGCACAAACAGATCTACAAAAGTGTACACAATGAAATAGCAGTATTTTCTTCTTGCAATAAACAATTGCCCTTGAATTTGTGCATAATAGGTGCTTATCTCCTTCAAAGTTATTTCCCCAGATTTATTTCTGTATAGGAAAGGAACAATTTTCCTGGCAACACTTTCTCATTCCTTCCATTGTATGGACATTTTACTTCTATTAAAAAATCAGTGTCAATAATACCATCAGGTGAAGCTCCTAAAAATGGGAAATCTGGTCGAACAAATAGGCCTGAGGGTCTACATTTTACACCTTTTTGTGCCTCAAATTTGCAAATAGCTTTAGATTCAAATTGTTTTCCATGTAACAAACACTTTCTAACTATTTTATGGCTATTGATTAAAGTTTTGCATAGTTTGTTTTTGTTTCTTCTGCATGTCATCCTGGTAATTTCACCAAATCTTGAAGCAGTCAATCTCCATTTTCTGTGACGGAACCACTCATTGCATTTACTTTGCTTTCTTGTACATTTCTCTATTGCCTTGCATTCATTTTCAGTAACCTTCAACGAAATGAATTAAGTTGGTTTTGTTCTTTTTCCAAACCTTTATTTAGAGCAGAAACAGATAGATATTAATTGCTAGTAATATAAATTTACAAATACATGTCTTTGGTTCATGATCAAGTATAAATTTGAGAATGAAGAGGTTACAATTGTATACCAGGGTTCTGCTATTTAATGCAATTCAATGCAATAAAAAGTTTGCCAGAGAGCAAAAAAAACCCAACAAAATAGCACAAAGAATTCATAGTCTGTGAATACCATATACAAATGTTAATTAAGATAAAGGATCTCATGAATATCAAACAAATTATTGATAGAAAACAAAGGATATGGGAATATCAGTAAATGCACAGCATAAAACACAAAACAACAAGCAAAGGAACAGTGCTTTCATTGCTGTTCTTCATCTCAAAGTCACAAGAAGAATGTTTCTGATGATGTGGTCAGAAGTTCTTACTATGCATGCATCACGTGCCATCTGACTTTAATTATAAAATATGTGTAAAAATATATACAATTTTTTAAAGATTATAATATGAGGAGAAAAATTACAAGTTATCCCAGATTAATATTTATTGAATAAATAACTTGATGGCAAGCTTCGTCTCATTGGTTGTTCATGATCATCATATATTTTTGAAATCCATTATTAGACTTACCATAAGGGCATTATCTATCCAATACTCAGCAAATGGCCTTTCAAGATAGTCATGGTCATGAACTGCATTTTGTAAATCTGCTTTGGGATATATATATCGTAAGGATATATCCATGGAAGTTGTTGAGCAAAAATTAATCAATGAATTTCTGACATGATCATTGTACCCCTTCAAATTATGGAACTTTGCTGGTCGTGGATCATCCAGGATACTATCTAAATGTTTCCTTTTAGATGGAATACTTTGTGTCTTTACTGGTGATCCTAAAAAAAATACATTTGTTGATTTGAATAAAAACAAACATTCTGTGAGTATTGCATGGCAATACATAGTCCCCTACCCGTTACAAATTCATTGTAATGGAACGAAATTCTAACTTGATCTATAACTTATCATGGTGTAAACTACATAAAAATATCAAGTGAAAATCTTCAAGCATGATGAGAAAAACTGTTGAAAACTGATTATTTAAGTAAATTTTCTATGTCCAAAGACCATAACTCTGCACAAAATTATCAGACTGTAACAAAATTCCAACTTGATCTGTAACTTGTCATGATAAATCAATAAACCAAATATCAAATCAATATCTTCAAGCACGAAGAAAAAAAGTCTGGAAAACTGATTTGCCAGACTGACAGATGGACAGACAGACGGAGGGAGTGCAAACCTAAAGTCCCCTTCGACTTCGTCGGTAGGGGACTAAAAAATAGGTTCCCTTTTGACATTATTTTGCAGGATTTGTCGATGTTTTGCAATTATACTGACTGTGTCATGTGACCTAGGTCTTAATAAATTATTTTGTATCTAGTTTTTTTCCAATTTGGAAAAATGGGGCATTGCAAAGTTTTTCATTTCTTAATCATTTTCTGCCTAGTACTCAAGTATGTAATCATGTTTGGTTTCAATTTACTAAGCAGCTACAGAGAAAATGTTTTTGAAAGTTAATCAAACTATGACAGAGAAAAACTCACACTGGCCCTTATGGCCGAGCGAGCGAAAAAAGTTAATTGTGGACAAATGACAACAGATAACATATACCCACTATTGGAAATAGTATTTTAAGCACTTTTCTTTATCAGTTAATCTAAAATGCATGATTTGTTAGTTAACTTGGTTTTTCTAGAATTTTGAACTACTTTACAATACCATTGTAGAAAGCTTTAGGTTTGTGAAAAGTCTGGAGGTTTTCTGTGCAGCACTTTTCCACCTGTACGTCTCCTGTTTGAATAAAGTGCATCAGCATCATCATGACAGCAGCAACATGTTTGCATGTACCATGTGGTCCTTTTCCTGCGGGGCATTCACAGTGAGAATTTAATGGTTCCCCAGTACATCTATCAATTTTAATTTTATAGTTGTATGTAACCTACAGGTAGAAGGAATTGTATTACTTTCATAATAATATCAACACTTAAAAGCATGCATTCATAAAGATTAAGAAAGCCTTGTCAAATGTGTTTTTCATAAATGTTTTGTTATAAATGAGGCGCCCATTTTTAAGATTTGAATTATTTCACATATTTAATGTGGAATTTTCTCATTGTTGAAGGTCCTTTATAAAAGTGACCTATAATTGCATATATCCATTTCCTTTGTGATATGGAACCTTGTGGTACAATGTCAGAGAGATCCATACACTAACACGCAAGTTATGTCTGGAAGTTACAAAATGCTTATTTTGGCCCTTTTTCCTTTACTGTTGGTACCATAACCCCAAAATCAATCCCAACCTTCCTTTTGTGGTATTGAACCTTATAATAAAATTTCATAGAGATCCATTCACTTAAACTAAACTTAGAGTGCGAAAACCAATGTGTCTTCGGACGACGCCAACGTCATACCAATATACGACCGCAAAATTTTTGCGGTCGTATAAAATTGATAAATATAAATTAAGCACCAAATGTGTGAGGCCCTCATGATCATATGCAGTCAAATCCCCCTAGTAGTAAAATAAATGAAATAATGTGTTATATGTCTGAATTTGTAATTTAAGGAAACCTTATGTCTCATTGCTGCACCAACAATTCCACTTAAGAAAGTGTTTTGGCCACTCTGATAAAAGCTGCAGGCTAAAATTCTATGCGATTCGAACATTTTTCCTTTTTCCAACGCCTTGATATCTCCACTAGCCTGTCGATCTTCTGCCATCCGATATAGGAAATACCCTCTATTTGTTCTGCTGTGAGTTTTGGTAGCATAATTTTATGTTCAGACCGTAATTGCTGGAATCCTGTCAAAGGCCACTGTGGATCTAATGGTTCTGGCAAGTTAACAGGAACACCCGGAAATTTGCATTTCTATCATAAGCTCTCAATCTGGAGTAAAATAAAAGATGGCACTGCATTTAGAAAGTTAAAATTAAAATACAGTTTTTTCATGTTTAATATCATTCATATTGGTAGGAAAACAACTAGCTTCTCTGTTCAATTTTTCAAAAAGTTGGATGGTATCATGAAAACCTTTTGTTTTTTTCTAATTTTAATTTGGAGTTTGTTTAATAAGGCTCATTTCATACATACAATGTATCATACAAGTAATAAGTTAAGAATACACTTACTTTTGTTTGAACATTGATCAGAGATCACCATGTTCATACTTAACTATTAGCCAGCAGGGACAGTAAATGTGATGAAAATGAAATTGAAACAAGAGAGGAAGTCCAAGATGTTATATTGAAATCAACATACTAGTACTTCCCTAACTGTGACAAATCAAATTAATTCCAACAACAACAGGAAGCATGCCAACTGGAAACTGAAAATAAAAAAAATGAAATGAACTATAAATTGTAAAAACAGGTACTAAATCCTTTGCAATAAATAGGATTCATTATTATATGCTTCATACACTTTAGGTTCTCCAGACTATACTAGACTAGAGCTAATGTTACATTTGTCCTCACACATATTGTGTGATAGAGGATGAAGATATATTATAGTAGAGACTTAAAATTATCACCTCCCGCAGAAAAATACAAATAATATTTATGTTAACCTTTTATCTTTTCAATTTAAATGACATTTATAAGGATATTAAATGAAGCGTATGACTGTTAATTGCTGTTAGGCGGCTGACCACACCTTTTTCTTTTCAATTTATATGACATTTATAAGGATATCAAAATGAACCTTGTGACTGTTAGGCGGCTGACCACATTGTCATTCAATTTTATCAAAGAAAGGTCTGAGGTTTGTAAAAAGTATTTGTTATTTACACATTTATACTGTTGTGAAAACATGACAACACAATAATTGTTTGTAGTGGTGCCTATCAGGTTCAGGTTTCAATCTTTGCCATTAGATTACCCACTATCCTAGTCAAATAATTATGATGTCTTGAAAGGCTATTATATTTTTTCTTTGACGCCTTACATCGTCGCAGGAAGGCGTCAAAGCAAAATTTAAAATAGCCTTCAAGACGTCATAATTATTTGGACTACTACTATTAGTAAAATTTGTTAAACTTAATATTTTATACAGGGGTTCCCGAAGGTTTCAAACAGAATAAATAACAGTATGATGGACCCCTTTGATAGATGTCAACAGCAACATCAGGATCAAGACACCTACGTCTTAATCATGATAATAAATACCCCTTTTAATCTTTTAAGGTTCATCTATACTCTTTAACAAAAATGGCTGTGTTTACACCATGAAAATTTCTCCAGTACAGACAAAACTGTGTAATTTTAAAAGTTTTAAAGCCTGGCAGCACCTTGATAAATAAATGTTACATCAATTTATGTTTTAAAAGTTAAAACACTTTATGGATTTTGATGAACATTTTCTTTCCTTGCCACAAAGATGGTGAAATAAACAAACACCTGAGTTTTCTTTGATACAGTCCACTCATTTACACTATTTAAATCACCTTTGTTGTGAGTAGATTTCTATTGTCCCTCTATTAATTGTCCATATCAATCAATATGATACAATACAATAATTACCTGAGGGGGACCATATCAAAGATTTCACCAGACTTTGTTTATTTTTACACCACCTGAGGCAAGGAAAGAAAATGTTTAGCAAAATCCACAAAAGTTTTTTTCCTTTTAAAACACAAAATGAAAACAACTTGTATATATCTAGGTGCTGCTAGGATTTAAAATTATTAAAATTACACAGTTTTGTCTGCATTCAGAGAAAATTTCATGGTGTAAACACTGCCATTTTGTTGGTGTGTAGATGAACCTTAAACACCAATCAGGGATATAACTCTATATGGTTATTACAGGAAATAACTTGCATGTGTTATTACAGATATTTTTATGAGTTGTCTACTCTTTAAACCTAAAATTTTCTAAATCTGTAATAACATATGTTTGTTATTTGTAAAATAAATGATCAACATTTTAATTTCTAGTGGGCTCTAGGAACTCTGGAAACTTTGCACAGAAACTAAATGGATAGCCTTGATAACTAATTTTGAATTAAATTAATACACTTATCATTAACCATGGTAAATCAATGAGACAAGGCTTTTAAGTGATTAACTTAGCTGTAATAACAAGGCTTAGTTATTAAAGGCATGTAACTTATTATATGAGACACTTGGGAATTACTGGGAAACTTGCAGAACCTCATTACATGCTCTGGTCATTATTCCTTACAATGAATTAAAATAAATTGTAATTAAGCATGATGTATGTCTGAGCAAATGCTTTGGAGTGATATACAGAAGCTGTAATAACACCCTTTAGTTATTATAGGCCAATTTTTTCTGTAATAACATAGGTGTACTATGCATGATTGTCAAAATATGAACTGTTATATCTTTCTACAGTTAAGTATACATAAAGACAATAGTAATATCAATAGAACCTGTATACATTTTAACAAAACTAATGATGTATATTGTCCCTTTGAAACATGTAACATACATATGTTATCACAGGTCTTTGATTTTTTAGTCCACAATAACAAACATATGTTATTTTTCTCTAATAACCCTATAGAGTTATATCCTTGACTGAACCTGAGACTACTATAACACAGAGATTGGTCACTATCGATTTATCGGATTATCTGTGTCTCCGGTATAGTTAGCTATGTATTTTAACGTAGTTTCGTATTTAACCGTAGTTTCGTATTCGACCGTAGCAGACGACATAAATCACCACCTAATCACTGAGACTGATATAACAGTATCGGATATTATTATTTTCTTTTAAAATAAATTAAAAACAAAATTGAATTAATCAAAAAGGAAAATAGTTTTATCTTTCAAATGTAGTTATCTCTATTCATATTTAAATTTTGTTTTAATCATTAATAATTTGTTAATAGTTTCATGTTGTTGTTATGCGGCCACTCTTGAAAATGTGAATGTGATTAATCTTATCAATCTTACAGTTACATTGTTTTGCTACACGTCCGTTAATTGTATCTAATATACAAATATTTTACCTGTAAAGACAGGTAGTCTCAAAAGCATGGGAGATGAATTTTGTTTCACAGCTGGGTGCCCAAGATACACGAGGCTCCGTTTATTGCAGTAAACTTTAAAGTTTTATTCTATACTTGTAAAGGTATGTTTCACTGCTGAGTGCCCAATATGCATGTTTATTGTAGTAAACCTTGTCAAATATCGTCGGTGCACTTGCGGTAGGATTCAGGAGGGTGTTGATGGGGTTTTATAGAATAGAGAATAGAGAATAAGGGACAAAAAAAGTATAGAATGGAGAAAAATGGACCGACAAATAAAGAATAGAGAAGAGAAAATAATTAGGTGATAAAATTTAAAGAATAGAGAAAAATGGTATAGAAATTATAGGAAATAAAGAACCCCCATCCAGACCCTCATTCAGATTATCCAACGTAAATTTTATTTTTCAAACCATTTTTTTTTCGGTTTCAATCCCCCTCCTCTTTTTTTAAATTTCAGTCTGATAATTAGGTGGTTTTTTTTATCACATTCCTTTCTAAAGAATCAGTTTAATCAGGATGCCTTTGTTAGTATACATGATAATTAAAAGGTTTAATTATTCAATCAATTTAGATCAAGTTTTTGCAAACAATGTAATTAGCGGCGATCACAGAAGAGAGAAAAAATATCATTAAAGGTAAATGAGTAATTTCCTTACGTAACAGATCAGCAAAGAGGTTATAACTTCAATGGGTACATAAAGCAAACGTAAGCCCTACAAATTATATATATGTTCCCAAAATATCGCCGGCGTTTTCATTTATCAATTCACAATGTCCAGTAACATTGATTTTTTATCTTGGGATGATAGTGATCTCAATCTTGATCTTTTACTTGGTGAATATACTGCATCAGACGTTGAATCTGAGGATGACTACGTCCCTGCTGCAAAGACTGCAAAAACTACAAAAACTCCAAAAGAAGCATCAACCGCAAGTGCATGTAAATCCGAACGTCAAGCTATATATCAGTGCCCCGAGTGTGACAATACATATTCTTCCGTTTCTGGTTTCCGTGGCCATTTAAGAACAAAACACAGCCTAAGCAAGATGAAAGGTATGTACTCTAAATAATCTTATTTCTCATTCCCTTCTCTATATGTATTTCAATAGAATACTCGTCGACAAAAGACAGGTCACATTAAAAATAAAGTGCCAAAAATAAAAATAAGGAGATGTGGTATAAATTCAAATGAGAAGTCTCTCCCCAGAGACCAAATAACACAGAAGTTAACTAAAGGACATCGTACGGCCTTTAACAATGACCAAAACCTATACCACATAGTGAGCTATATAAACATGTTAAAGATAGTACATTGTTGTGTCCAAATCTTGTGTTTAACGACAACATTTACCACGAAATGCTTAAACAGGAGTTATTGTCTAGAACCAAAGCAACAATTTTGAATTAAAATTAAAATCCTTTTCAATTTGATCAATGAAAAGACTGGTGGTTAAGAATTGTCAAGTTTTCAATTTCTAAGCTACATGAGAGCGTCAGTCAGTGGCAAATATTTCTCGAAATGGGGTTCATTGCGTTTTTACAGAATCTTTATGACGTACACTATTCTCTGTATCCTAGTGATTGAAGCTATACTAAGTATCTCAAAACTCAATTTAATTTGTAATATTAGTTGCCAATTTCCAAATATAGCACTGCCTCAACTGAAGTTCCTTTTTTGGTGAAGTGTATTTCTGGGTGTACTAAATGTTGTTATATATGTAGGACTCTAAAGTGCGATGGTACTCTAAAGTGCGATGGTCACGCTAAAGTGCGATGGTCTACGCTAAAGTACGATAGTGTCTCACGCTAAAGTGCGATGGTTGTTTGTTTGCTAAATTACGATGTATATCACGCTAAAGTGCGATTAACCAATAGGGTAAGGTTCGAGGATTAAAACGTTAAAGTATATTGATGTTAAAAAATAGTATTTTGCAAAAGCTAGTATGCTAAGGTATAACATATGTGATAGGCTTTATAATCTACTGGTAGTCTTAAGTGATTGTTTCTAAATTTTGAAGACCAACTTCGTAATAATTGCTAAAAGGTAATTTAGGTGTCACAAAATACTATATTTCCTGTAAATGAATTTTAACAATTCGGGTGTATTAAATATTTTGTTGGTTGCTTAACGTCCAGTGGTTTGAAAATATGAATATTGTCTATTGTTAAAGTGTCGTATGTTTTAGTTATAACACTATGCTCTTCGTATATTTTTGTAACCCAAATAATCGAGCCACTTAGATGAAGAGTTGAGAACTGCATTAACCTAAACCACAGCAAATATAAATGTGCTTGTTGCCGGCATGATGCTTTATAGGTTCCTATAACATTTTCGTTTGGGTATCTGCTGACAGTTTTCCATATGAAAATTCTGAGAAGCCAAACAATTGCGGAATGTGTAAATAAATACGTAGCAATGTCAGATCTAAACAAGAATGTTAAATATGATAGCACATGATGAAGTCACCCTTTCTGTAAATTCAACTTCGAAATGAACACTTTACAACTTCTGTTTAAAGTTTGTTCTTATGTTGTGTCGTTACACCAATGTCCCATGCTAGTTTTTTATGTGCCGGTCTCAAGTCAGGAGCCTGTATTTCAGTGGTTGCCGTTGGTTGATGTCGGTCATATTTGATTTTTTTGTAAATTGCTTTGATAATGTAGACTCTTCGTTTTCTCTCCTGAATTGTTTTATATTTTTCATGTCGGGGAATTTGAAGCACAGTATAAGTTTCTCATTGTTGAAGATAATTACGGTGGATTCAATCGCTTACATCCACATCATTGAACTTAATTTAACTTAAGTAGTTGTCTGATTGGCGATCATTATTAAAAATCAAAATCTCCTTATTTTTATTAGTATTGCTACAAGTGGCTATTCCTTTAATATATCAGGATGTGTGGTTACTTGTGTCTTTTTTCATTGAACTGTCATCCAAACTGAGCATGTTTCTGAATTTCTGCATTCCTGTCTTTGTTTAAATGCATAAAATAATAAAATGTATATCAAAATACTTAATTATTTATTTCTCCTTATACTTTGACAAGCATTACAATATGACAATGAAATTCAAAACAATTATTTTTTCTCCTGTAGACAGATGGAAAAAAGGGGGTGGTGGGGGTTGGGGGTGTTCTTCTTAAACATACAGGAACAATTAATTTTCATAGATATATTATGATTTACTGATTTTCAAACAGACATTGAGCAAATACTATTTCACTTTTTTATTTAAATTGCTATGAAACAGGTTGTGTGCTGGTACATTTTAAAGATAGCAAAAAAAAAACTGAAAGTGGATACAAAAATGACTGCCTTAAATGAAGTAAAAGGAGATTTCTTAAAACAGAAATCTTTTATATATACAAAATTACAGTACAATATTATTATATAAAACTTTTTCCAATAGGTGATCAGTTTAAACAAATTAACAGATTATGAACAATTCTCAATACAAAATGCCAAAAAAAAAGAAAAAAAAATACCTGAAAAGAAAAAGCTGGCTTTTGAATCCCTGGAATTTGTCCGTGCATAAAGCACTGTTTGCAACGGAACAAACATAAACAAATCCAGTAAATCCTACAACCTTATTAATCTCTGAAAGAAATATTCATTCAAGTACTATATACCTGATATACATCATTCATGGAATTTCTTTTTTTTTTTTCAGTTAGTGAGTGCAGAATTAATAAGACTAAAACATCAAATTCCACTCAGACCATGTTTTCCATAAGTGACCTAGAATTTGACAAGTTACTGTCAGACTCTTACTCAAGTGCCATAGATTCCATCATCAACTGCCCGTTCCGCAATAGTTCGGTCTCTGTTAAAGGCAAACAAATGATTAAACTTGCTGGTACCATCAAAGACAGCCAAGAGCTAAGTAGTTCTATTTTAATGATATTGAGTACACCTTTAAAAGGAGTTTTTAGGGCATCAGAAGTTAACACACAAAGCGACTTGTCAGCAAATGAACAGCTTTTCAGCAGTTACTACAACATGACCTGCCAAGACAACATTCAGTCCCCACTTATCAGTTTGGTGACCACTGTAAATGAAACAGACCAGAATATGCCCGTTACGCCCTTCATAGCTTTGTTACAAGATCGTATCTTCAAGCAACTTATTCAAAGAAGAACAGTGCTATGTACCAAAAATCTCTTGAACCAACCAGCATATCAGATACAGACCAATCCATCTTGTATTACTTGTCAGGTTATATTATTTCAGCCTTGAAAAAGAGTCCGCACAAGCTAAACACAAGAAGAGCACTAAGCATCAGAAATTATCTGAACAATTATCATTCCTAATATACAAAGACAGTGCGTCAACAAAAACATTTATTGCAAAGTATTCAAAATGGACTGAAAAACTTAACCGTGGTGGTCTGAAGGTACCTAGTGACAACTTTTTCCTCCTCGTCAGAGAGTTTGAAAATATCTGCAGGAAATGTGTCAACTTGGACTGCATTTCAGCGACATTACTTGACACTGTAAACTTGACTGAGACCATCTTAGACAATTACATGACACATTATTATTGGGACCAACTGTGTACGACACCAGAATACAAAGAGTATATCTTGGAAAATGTGTTAGACTATTTCTGACTGTTCGTGGTCATTCAACTGCCCGTCAAATTAAGCTTAAATTAGAAAAACAGACATCTGTGAAAGCCAAGGCATTACGACAAGTGCTAAAAGACAAATCAAACCGTGTGCATTAGTAAATAAACATTGAAATTTGCTAGACAAACTTCGAAATTAGGTTTACTGTGTGTGTTAAATAGTATTAAACATGTATATTATATTGAAATGTATTTATAGATATTGTATAGGTTTATATTTTGTTACATTGTAACTTTGAAAATATGTTTTAGCATATGATAGATCAAATGAGGTGTAAATGTACACGAGGCTTGCTTAAGTATAAAATGTTAATCTTTCACTTTGATTTTAAGAAAATTTGGTGTCGACTTCTTTGATTTACATACATGTAATGATGAATAAATGTATGTAATGCATGCATAAGCATGATTAACTTCAAAATTTATATTTTAATAACATTATCTATTTCTGACTTGTAATTTAATCTAAGTTTATTTTCTCTTATACAGCATATTAACATGAATAAGGTCATTTTTCTGAATTCAAAACTTATCCTTAAAACCAATAAAAAAACCTGGTATACTGCAAAGGTTAATTTTGAAGTGTTGACATTATAAAAATTGTGTGTACATAATACATGTATGATTAAATCTCAAAATAAAACTATTGTATCAACTTCAATGCATTACAGTTATTGGTTATCTTTTCTTCTTAGACAAAGGTTGACTTTCCAATGCGAAATCTCTGAATATTTCGCCTTGTATTGCCTCGGAATGGTGCAAGGGCTTGTGAGCCTGCAACTCTTATATTCACCATTGAATGGTTAAATTGTTCTAATGTTGGATTGTTGTTGCATCCACCACTAGTCCGGAGGATACCAAAATATTGTTCAATGGGATCTTGGTTGAAATGGTCGGTAAGAACATAAGGGGCTCCTTTGGCTAACATAATTTTAACGCATTCAACAACTGATTTGACTGTTATTTCTAAACCTTGAAGTGTTTGATAACTGAGCTGCATTTTAGATATTTCGGATTTTGAAAATTGACCTGCTCTGTTGGCTATATTCGCCTTCCACTCACTGAAATATTCCAAGAAATCGCTAACAAGATACTGAAGTCTTTGGTCATCTTCAGAGGTGTATGGTGCTACATTTTCATTTCTGGTGTTTCTGGCTTCATAGAGACTTTAAGCAGTCAAAAACTTGTTCATGTGTCTTATAAAACAGACTGTCTCGCTTGTCTCTGCACCATACACTAACTCTAAAGCATTTGCTACTGTTGAACTTAAAACTTGTGCTGCAAGGGACACTTTCATGCAACCGTATGATGAAATGTCTATATGGTTTCTTGTCAACTTTGGACACAAGCGTAATCCACCAGAGCAGTGGTCCTTGAAAAGGTTGACAATATGCATCCAGGAAATGTCTTTGTTATTTTTCCACAATTGTCTGGATTTCTTGTGAGAATATGAGTTGCTCATACAGTTTCTAGCTGTCTTAAGTAAGTGTGGAGCATCACTAATAAAGTATATATGTCTTCCGTCATCTGCATATCGGTTAGCAGATCTGTAAACAATGCCATTTTGGTTGTTAGCATGAAGGCGGATAAATCGTCTGTTTGGGAGGCTCCATCTGATGTTATAAATAAGACTTTGAGTCCAGTGTCAAGTTCTAAAATTTCAACTGCTTCCCACAGAATGGTAAATAACTGGTCTGCAGTAATCCCAGCTGTTGCGAAATGAGCCAATGGAAATTTCAGATTACTGGCAATACCACGGACCATGATAACAAGAACATTCTTGGCCATTTTGGTGCTTCATCTTTCAGGGAGTGTTCAATGTCCAGTATGGAATTACCGGTCAGGTCCAAATTGATAAACCCTATAAGCTCTCCAGTGTGTTTGTCATACACAAGGTCTTCTTTAATTCTGATTTCATCATGAAGGATACCAACATACTGCTGCCACTCCTCAGTAAGGTTCTTCTGTTGGATCTCTGTTGCTAATGCCTCCATAACATGTGTATTGTAACCTACTCCTGGCTTAATAACATGGCTATAGTCATATAACAATCTCTCACTTGGTAAATGAATGAAGCCTGAGTGTCTCAAAGCATCATAAGTTGAAGATGACTTGCTCTTCAGGTACAGACACCATTTTATCATCATCGGGTGCCATCGCATACCTTTTTGTCTTTCAATCTGTTGTATTTCATTTGCTGCTCCCAGAAAAGTCGCTGGTAGCTAGTGCTATCTGAAACTGCCTTTCTATTTCTTTAGTTTGGTCTTTCATCAATGTTGATAAGTCCTTGCTATCTGAATCCAGCAGGCTTATTCCGTTTACTTGTATAGCATGCTGTAATTTCTTCTCTAAGTTTTTAACCTTTGTCTTCAAATCTGTTGAAAGAGCTGCAAGTTGTTTCAATTTGGTAAGCTTTTCACTTTCTGTCATTGTTGTATTTCCCTTGCGTGATGACAACCAATTCTTTTCTGGTGTTGGAACTTTTGTCTTAAGACGAATTTTCCTTTTGTTAAGAGACTTACGGTAGACTTGGCACCTTTTACATCTTTCGACTTTTGACAGCAGACAGCAGTAAGAGGATCTTATTGTGCTGTTGTAGTGGAAGTCTTTATGATATGCACCCAAATCATCTTCTTTATAGCCTGCACAGGTTGTAGCAGGTTTATTACCATAGTAACCAAGGGCAAATTTTGTTGAATTCAGGATCTGGGTTTCCAATGCAAACTTGGTAGCATGATGCAGCCTTGAGCAGCTCCTGAACATGGTGTGTTCTTATAAACTTCATTGGTAAGCCAGGTGTGTCCCATATGGCATGATTCTTTGGTAACTGTACTCCATGAACAACTATGTTAGCTCGAAAATTATCATAAATTGTGATGCACGTCTTCACTGTTGGGTTGTCTGTATCATACAACTCAACATACCTTACATACTTTGAACTTTTCACCAATTCAAGAGCCGTGTACATTTAAGTCTTGCTGACATTCTTTTTAAGCATTTCGAACTTTTCTTTGGATTTCTCAATTACAAATTCATCTAAATTGATGTGTGGCTCGTAACGGTGAATACAGTCCAAAACAACATAAAACTCATGGCCAAGGAGTCCATCGCTATCAACCCTTTCTATGATGTTATCTTCACTGCATAAACCTGTGACTGTACCATGATGAAGATTTGGAATTTCCCAGAACTTTTGTCTTGGTCTACAATTAGGAAATAAAAATTGTTATAACAAGATGTTAACAAGTATCTATGAATAAATTTAGAGTGTGTCCACTGGACATGATGCCTTGCTTGCAATATTAAATTTTCTATGTTCAGTAAACCATAAAATTTGGGTCATAACCCTTCTTTGGCATACAATTTTCAAATTGAACTACACCATCATAAGCTAACTTAACCAAATACTTTAACCTGATCATGGATAAACAAACAGACAAACCAGAAACATAAAGCTCATGTACTAAGTAGGCGGTAGTGGTGCACTGTTTATAAATATACAAAATGTATTGACATTCAAAATTTAAAGCGGAGAAACATATAATGCAATTTACATCGAACTGTTGTTTACAGATCGACATGTGGTATTGAGTTTTGTTCATTATGGTTCATTGTTGAACATTTTAAAGTATTTTCTTATTATTAGAAAATTATATTGTTAATCATGTTAATTGTTGTTTACCTTAATGGATTTTTCATGAAAAAATCACTGTAATGATTAAGATAATAATAAATCAAATTCATAAATTTTGCTAGTGTAAATCTTACCATCAATAATGACAATATCATGGATTTCATTATCTTGAAACTCTTGAATAGCTGAACTGTCTGGAGAAGTAATCAATGCGTCATTGGATCTCTCAATACCCATCCATGCTAAAATAAAGATACAAATACATTTAAATATTTTATTTCCTCAGCATGTACAACTCTGTATAATCCTAGTTTATATAAATGGACATTTAGTTAAACCAGTATAAGCTTGTGTGACATTATCCATTAATTATCTAGTGAATGTACAGAAATTTTCATTATTAAAGTTACATTTTGTTTTAGTAAAGGCAAAATGTTTTTTCAAAAGTTAAATGCTTTGCTGTCAAAATCATTCAAAACTGAATCATTAGTAAAATAAAAGTAATGCAATTATTGAGTTATTTTATGAATTCATTCCATTAAGCATGTTAAGTAACATGTATGCTGGACTAGCAATTCATAAATTTTAACACTGTAAATCTTACCATCAATATCATGGACTTCATTATCTGGAAACTCTAGAATAACTGAACTGTCTGGAGCATTAACCAAAGTGTCTTTAGAACTCTCAATACCCGTGCATACTGAAATAAAGATAAACATATTTTAAAATACTTTTTTTCCTCAACATGTACCAGTGTTCTCTCTAGAAAATTTAAGTAGCACCATGGAATTTAATAAAGCACCATGGCCCCTATACATTCTATTTAATAAAGCACCATGGCCTCTATACATTCTATAAGTTAATTGGCTATTAAAATCATTCATGAATACTTTAGCATGTTTCATTTAAATGATTAGTGTCTGAAATTAGGTATTTGTCCAATCACTCAAATTAATCTATATATTGAAATATTTCTACCCATGTACATGTACATGAACATATTCCCCATTTCCATACTCAATTTTACATGTATATAATTCTTCTCAATCAAATTTATTATTGCAATCATATTTAACTATTTAATTAATTCATTCCATTAACTGATATAGTAAAAATAAAATAGAAGCCATTAATATAAATGTAATATCTCATTAACATGTTTAATTTCAAAACAAAATAATTTCAATCTATCATGTCTGATTACGAATCTAATTAAATTAATCTCAATAATTAATTGAATAATTATGTGTGAGCATCACTTAATGATAATGCTAACCACGTGCTTAATACAGTTCACAAAGACTATAAAGAGGATTCATTTAGAACCATAATTAATTGGACACCGAATGTACTAAGTTTACAATGTCAAATAGAGTGTTGGTATTTGGTCACAGTTTAATTCGGGACCTCAATCAGTGGATGTCTAACACATCTTCAGATTTATTGTCAGGACATCAATCCTACATCCATGGCAAAGGTGGTCGGACCACAGAATTACTGAGAAAATTTGACATGCATGTTATCACTAATTTTCGACCACATGTAGTGTTTCTACAGGTTGGAGGTAATGATATCACACCTGAGGCAAGTGCAAAGGACATAGCTGAAAACTTGCTGAAATTAGCTGCTGAAATTCAACAGAAAGGAGTAGCACAGGTTATAATAGGTTCCATTATTATAAGACTCAGACCACGAAGAATGTCAGTTTCCCAATATGACAACAGAAGGAAAAACCTAAATAAACATTTGTCAGAGAAAACAGCACAATTAAACGGCATTAAATTTTGGAATCACAAGTGCCTCAGATGAAGCCACCTTAGAGATGGGGTACACCTGAATGACAAAGGAATGAAGCATTGTTCTTCAGCATTACACATGCAATAAACACTAGTTAATAATTTATTACAGATAATATTTGTTCATCAGAAGCAACAGCACAACTTTACATTAACAATTGTGTGAACCATATAATCAGAATACTGCTTAAAATGTGTAAGAATAAACATGATAACCAATAAATAATGTAATATTTATTTGATTCCTAAGCTATGTGCAGGTTAACTGAGGACTGCAGCTGAAGATGATTAACACAGGAATATTGTCTTTGCAATTTCAGTTTGACTTATTTTTCATGTCACCGAATTCAACTTACAAATTTCATGCTTCTGTTCCCTTTTATTAAAACGGTACTTCGCCCTTCTTCCAATACGGATTTCTTTCTGGGAGGCATTCTTTATCCTACAATAAAGAATATATTATGAATAAAAAAATAACTTTTATCAAGTTTATAGCATAGGCAAATCAGTATTAGTTTAGACAATAATCTGAGATAAGGCTCAGCAGTAATTGAACAATCATGTCAGTATTTATCAAAACATTTAAACTGATAAAGAAAGCAGACCAAGGTGACTAAGAATATCAAGTTTGGGTCTAGTATTTAAAAATATATATATATATATATATATATATATATATGTCTGTAACTCTTTATGTAGACATGGCTACAAACTTTCATTGCATACAATTTTATTCTCACATGTATAGACTGCATATATATTATCAACGGAACAAAATATAAGTCTGAATTTCTTAAATTAACACTACAAATTGACCTATCACTCAGTATCAGACCTCATGTTGTGTGTATGCACCTTGTCACGTGT
>JAASAO010001527.1:0-39476 GCA_017311375.1 Mytilus coruscus
AATGTAGGCCAGCAAGTAACAGTACAATAAGTCATAATTATTTTTGTACGTCACACAGGTAATGAAAAATAAATTTGTCGTTCACAGTTTGAAAATGTGCAGTTATACCAATTTATATAATTTTAACTCAAAGCAATTAAGACAAAATCATCACTATATGTGGCTTTAATGGATGCAAGGAAAGCCTTTGACATTGTTTGGCATCTTGGCCTGATGAGAGAAATGCACAAGTTTTTTTAATGAGGACAATTGGTTATTTCTTAAAAATGGTACGAAAATCTTAAATCAAAAATTAAATGGAAAGGGTTGCTTTCAAATTCAATAGAGGAACGACAAGGTGGTATTTGGTCACCGACAGCCTATAAGATTATTATAAATTCACTTTACAAACTTTTGAAAGAAATCAATTAGAGCATGCATAGGACCCATTTATTGTGGTATCCCAACCGTAGCTGACGATGTTGCGTTAATTTCAACAGATCCTTATGAACTACAAACAATGCTAAATGTACAGGCAGATCGTGTAAACAAACTGAGATATCTACTTAGTGAGCAAAATCCACAATTTTAGTATATAATGATAAATTGCCAAAGTCTTGGTCATTGAATGGTAAATTAGTAACACTTTCTGAATCGGCAGTTCATCTTGGAATAGATAGAAATATAACTAAAAATACTGGGGTGAAAGAAGTTGTGAACAAGCGTATTACTACTGCAAGGAAAACTGTTTACTCTCTCATGGGTGCTGGATTGCACGGTTTGAATGGAGTCAATCCAAAAGTTTCTGTACACTTGATAAAAATATATGTTATACCTAGACTTCTGTGTGGTTCAGATGTCATATCTCTCTCAAATACAGACATACAAAGATGGAATTAATCTTAAGACAATTATTAAAGGACTTGCCTAAACGCACATCAATAGCTGCAACTTTTGAGTTTTCGATCATTGTCTATTAGTGCTTCCTCGTTCGTACGACCACAACCTGCAACAATGATATCGTCTGCTATTGTGAATACTCCTTCTATATCTCCCAGAGCTTCTGTGAGCTTTCGTTGAAAAATTTCGCTTGAAACTTTGAGACCAAACGGAAGTCTCGCCCAACGGTATCGCTTAAATGGTGTTATCATTGTTGTTAAATCACTAGACTCTTTGTCTAGTTTTACATGCCAATATGCCTCTCGAACATCAAGTCGGCTAAAGATCTTAGCATTTGCTAATTTCGAAAGTACGTCATCTAGAGTTGGTAGTTTATAATGTTCTCTCATTAATGCAGTATTAAGCGGTTGCGGATCAATGCAAATTCTCAGTTTTCCATTCGGTTTTCTCACGACTGCCATTTGACTAACCCATTTAGACGCTTCAGTCACTGGTATCAAAACTTGTCTCTCAACTAACTTGTCAATTTCCTTCTTAACATCGTCTTGTAAATAGAGCGGCAGTTTCCTACTTGGTAATGTTTTTGCAGGTACATTTTCATCAACTTTCAGAGTTATCTCTCCTAGATCACCAATTTTCTGTGTTTCAATTTTTGCAATGAAACGGTCATCATTGACAGTTATTAATCCCATTCTACGGATTGTATCCAGGCCTAGTAAGTTCATATGTCCATTTGGCACAACGACCAATGTTGCCATGGTTTCATCACCATTTTCGGATTTATTAATTTCAAATGTACCTCTCCTATTGGTTTCATAGGTGTTTTGTTCCACATACGCAGTGTGATTGTGCTTGGTTTTACTTGTTCTTTACGGATATATCGTTTGCAGATCGTATTTACATCGGCTGCGCTATCTAATTGAAATCTAATATCGCAATCATTTACATTCATTAAAGCTGAAATGTTTTTAGACTCTGCACCTATTGCTTGAATTACATTTTCAGATGTATGGCCAGTGATAGCATTCAACCAGCAGTCATCTTCTTCTTGGTCACTTTGTGTTGAGCTGATTGAGTGTATTTTCTTGCATTTAGCTTTAAAATGGTTTCTACCTTTGCACGCATCGCATGTTTTTCCCCATGCTGGACATTTTTCCTTTTTTCTTTCATGTTTGTAGCCACAGAAATTACATTCTTTGTTGTTAATTTGTGTGTTGTAAGAAGTTTTACTCTGTGATTGAGGGTGTCTAGTTTGGGGTCTTTTACTTTCAGGTTGGTAAGTTTTCTTTTTGAACTTATCATGGTGTGTAACTTTATTGACTGTGTGAGTCGAATTTGTAGATTCTCTCAACTCCTTAACATGTTTATTTGATTGTTCATAAGCTCTACAAATTTTGATTGCCCTGTCTAAGTTAATCTTGTCCTCTCTTAATAAAAGTTCCTGCAGTTTGCCAGTGACGCTAAAGATAATTTTGTCACGCATCATACGATCTTTCTCTTGGAAATTGCACGAATTTGCTCTAGTTCTCAATTCAGTTAAGAAATTGTCAAAAGGTTCTTGATATGGTACCATCCAAAATCTATGGGACTCTAGAACTTCATTTTTTCTTGGATTGCAGTAGGCCTCTAGTTTTTCGAAAAGTTTGTCGGGTTTCTTTTCATCACCTCCTCTGTCCACTGAATTTGGTCAAATATGTCTACAATGTTGAGACCGGCACAATTCAAAATTATTGCTACTTGGACTTCACCGTCCTTTTTACAGCTCCGCTAGCCACAAGATATATTTCAACTTGCCGTTTCCATTTCTTAAAGTTTTCTGACACATTTCCTTCTGTGACATTTAATTGTGGGGGTAGACGGAAAGTGTTTGTTAAAGCCTCGGCCATTGCTGATTCAGCGTCTTTCAACCACGTGGAGAATTATTATTTTGTGATGGTGCTTTCAGGACCACTTACGCAAAATGTTTATGATAAGTGTTAGTTTTATAACGTTTCAGACGTTGCCCACCGCTGCCACCATGTTATTTGTGGGTATACTCGGACAGGAAGGCTCATTAATACAAGAATTGCTTCAGGCAGAATAACAACATCAACTTGCTATCATGATGTGTAAAAAGTAAAATCACAAAATACTGAACTCCGAGGAAAATTCAAAAGGAAAGTCCTCAATCAAATGGCAAAATCAAAAGTTCAAACACATCAAACGAATGGATAACAACTGTCATATTCCTGACTTGGTACAGGCATTTTCTTATGTAGAAAATGGTGGATTGAACCTGGTTTTATGGGTAGCCAAACCTCTCACTTGTATGACAGTCGTATCAAATTCCATTATATTGACAACGATGCGTGAACAAAACAAACAGACACAATTGGTAAAATGTCAAAATAGGGTTACAGCAGTCAACATTGTGTTATCATCTTAATTACTATAAAACAAACAAATGTTACGAAGAAGCACAAACAGGGGCATACATCAAATTTAACATCCTCATTATGCTTATATCATACGATTTTATTTATCTATGTTAAATCCACCTATAAAGGATGGAAGGTTTTAAGTACTGGCGTAAAATCGCGCGTTTGAAATTCGCACAGGTAGACATAAAATAATTTTGTCGTTCAAGGTATAAAGAGATACATAAATACAGTGTATTGTAGACAAAAGAATATCTATTTACAGACACAACATCCGGTTTATAAATACATCTATAGATAATTAGCCATGTGTCGGTTATTATAAAATATAGACTCAAATTTGAATAAAAGAAACGAATCACAATTTATCAACACATTGATGGTCAAAAGTACTCCTAACTTCCGCAAGGGTTTAACTGCCGATCGGAAGAAGTAAAATGTGACCAGAAGGACATATTATTGGATTTCTCATTCCCACAATTCTTGTAATAAAGACGCCAAAATTATTTTCATTTCCCGATGCCAGGAGGACGGGCTATTCCTTGTCTATATTATATTACAAGCACTATATACTTAAATATATCTTGAATTTATTCTCGTGGCTTAAACCTCTAGTTCACTGATATTCAAATAGAACTATATTTGTTTTACCGTTAAGAATTTTGACACAATAAATCGGTTGCTCATTGTATATTTGAGGAGTGTCGGCTATATAATTGTGTTATGTGAAATTACAGTACGTAATGTTATTTGGTTTAAAAGTAAAATCACAAAATACTGAACTCAGTGGAAAATCAAATCGGAAAGTCCCTAATCACATGGGAAAATCAAATGACAAGGTACGTATTGAACGGAACCTGATGTTAAAATGCAGATTGTACATGGGTGTCAACCTCATACAGATATATGTTAAATAACTTTGTAGTCTATAGTAACAGAAATTTACAAAATAATTTTGTCGTTAATGATGTACTAATAATTATAATAGACCTACAATCTGTCTGCCTGTCTGTATTTCCCACTTATGTTAATGGATGGGTACGTCACAGATTCCTTTCGGGTATTGTGTGACGGGTTGGTCTACGCATCAACTAGTCGCGCGCTCACTGAATCTATTATTATTAGTAGTACACTAGTAACAGACTGGACAAAAGTAGCAGGGAAGCGTAGGTGGTGATTTATAACCATAGAAAATGCAGAAGCAAATGTCACCCTATTCGGTTTCAATATACGTTTAACTATTTTGCCAGGGTCAATATAGTTCATGTTATGTACTAATTATGGGTTTGTATAAACAACTTCTTCCGTACGGGCTTTAATGTTAAGCTTGTGAAAATCTCTCAAATGTTGAAGCAGGTAGCATCTTCTCCTTATTTTCTTTGGCACAGACGGCATACTATGATAGACGTTTTCTTCGTATGAAAACAGAGCCAGTGTTTGCTGTACATTCCTATACTCTTGATAACAGGGTTTCACAACCCTTTACTTCACAAGGCATTTCTTCATCAGACCAATAATCTGGATTTCTTCTTCAGGAGGTTTTACAAATTGAGCTACTGAAATTTCAGACATACTGAAAAGGTAAAATACAATTCATTATTACAATATTAATCATTACAACTTTTTCTAGGTAATTTTCCCTAGGATTTGTAAATCGTTTATTAGCACATGATATAGGATTTACTGATACAGTGTTTTCTATCGCAATATATTTTCCTAATAGGTGGCTCGTTCTGAAATGTCGGCCTAGTTCACACCTGTGTTTAAATTTCCTGCTGCACATAGTGCATTTATACATAGGAATATTTTCTAAATGTACAAGTTTCCAATGTATTATGTAACGTGAGTAATTCCGGAAAAGTACGCCTGTACCCTGCTACGTCGCAATGCATGCCATTTTATGGAAATATTTCCTTAAATCATCAGCTAGACGGAGTATTATTTCTCTATCTTCCATTACTATCATTTCGTCTGTTTCAGCCATTATGAGTAATGTCTGAAAACATTTTTTTTACTATCATATTAAATTACATGTATGTATGTATGTATGCATATCACTTTGTCTAAATGATATTTATGCACAAAATTAATAACTCAAGCCAGGACAGGTGACAGGTACTGGTACACATTTGGTCCGAGATCACAATTATTTCATAGTGCATTTCTTTTAGACAATAAATGCAAATTAAAAATCCCACCTGCGCTTTCTCAATAAAATTTTACAGTGTGTTGTACTACTTTTGGGACAAATTATATCAAAATTATAGAAATCTTCATCGGCTCTAACTCAAAATATGGACAATTTTATGTTAAGGGGTCTTGAAATCTTTTGACAGCTTCCGAAGTGCTAACTTTTAACTTTTTCAACTGGACCAAATCACTACTTTACTTTAAAATTCATTACCCAAATTTTTGACAGTGTCATTTCGTCCCTTGACTTACTATTTGAGGCATAAAACATGGAGAAATATATTTGGAAGGGTATAAAAAATTGGCAAGTAACACACTGTCCACACTAGGGACTACATTCGTGGACAACGAAAATCAAGGGACGACAATTGTGGTCTCGGACACCTAAACTACATAAGTGTCCTTACAAACAACGGTATATTGCTGGGTCTTCCAAGTGCTCCACGAAACCTTTTTCTAAATTATTAACATCTCTTTATCAGCAATCAAAGACGGGCTTCAAAGTTATTGTGAAACTGCCTATTCTAGAGGTGGCGTGAATCAGATGTGGATACTTAAAATTCCAAAGATCTTTTAGAGGACATACTATATTAATATAACTCTCTTTCATCTTGCAAGGTATTAAAACATTTGACTTTTCTACACTTTACACAAGTATTCCACATTCCAAACTAAAAGACAAATTGAAAGAGTTGGTATTGCTTTGTTTCATAAAAAGAATGGCCAACGTAGATACAAATATCTTGTCTAAGGAAGTTCCATTTAAGTTAAAATATAACATTTATTCAGTGCCCCAAGGGTGACTGGGGAATAGAAGTATGGTCACCATCGGTCTTCCTCCGACCGGCAGTAAAACCCTTGCTAAAGTGGGGCGTCCGTTTGGCTGTGCGGGATGTACAAATTTGCAGCCACGTCCGGTCAGAATGGGGACGTTAAATCCGATGACTCGTGTAGAGAGTGCCACGCTCTTTGCACGTTAAGAACCCTGCAACAACTCATTGAGGGTCCGTAGGTGACCTGTTGCAAGGCTAAATTTCTGTCCCTATCCAATATACCCTCATTTCCCGTGGCAGTCTAAATTTCTCCGACCTTAATTTCGGACGCCCCTATTACAAAACCTACCTTTTGTATTTATTGTTAATTTGTTCTCGTCCTGAATATGCATGAAATATTTGCCACTGGACGTTAAGCAACCAACAATCAATCAATCAATTTATTCAGTGCTCTTTTTTAAATTCGTAATCATGCATGATTTTATTTATAATTTATTATTTATTTATTATAATCTCTTGCTAAACCATACACCCTACTAAATTTCGGAAGTTCTGTTTGCATCAATAATTTTATATCTAGCTTTTCATATATAATAATAATTTTGAAAATATTTCATAGCAACATACGTGTATCATGTTTTATTTATTCTCATTAATTTTCGGAAGTTAAAATTATTACTCCTACTTTCAAATGTATTTAGACCATAGATCTACACACACGTACAAACACTTATTTTAGATATATTGCTCTTTCATTTGTGATAATATACCGAAAAGAAAGAAAAAAAAGGTGGCATCAACAAAATATGCTATCCGTCCTTTCGCAACCGTCATTGCAGTTCCTTTAACTGACCTGTAAACAAAGGCGAAAACAGTTGCTTATTTCAATGCAATCAATGAAATATGGACGACCCCACAAGAACAAATTACAATAGATCCTGGTGCCCGAGACGGTGGCATTTGTACAAAATATACTAGTGCTCTAACAATGTGGCACTTTAACTATAGATCCTGGTGGTCGAGATGGGTGGTATTGTTACAATAGCAGTGTTTGCCGATAAGGTTCAATACCAATATGCCAAAAGGACATTTGAAATAAGGTGCTCCTCGTAAGAAATACCGTTGACTAATATCCAGACGTTTTTTATACACATTTGTTATTGTTTGTGCATTTTTTTAATATCCACGAATGATGGTAAATATATCATTGATACTGAACCCACATTTGGAAATTGTCCATCACCATCGTTTTTAGAAAAAATATCTACTTATATCCTGAACCCACATTCGATTGATTGATTGGTTGCTTAACGTCCAGTGGCAAATATGTAATGCATTTTCAGGACGAGAAGTTATCAATAATAATAATGGTATAAAGGCCATCCGGGATGTTGGTCGGGGATATGTGGAATGCCACTAGAAAATGATGGTATATTGGATAGGGCATGCAATTTTGCCATCCAACAGGCCACCTACGGACCCTCAAAGAGTTGTTTCAAGGGTTCTTAACGTTCAAAAACGTGGCACTTTCTATACAAGAGGCATCGGATTTAACGTCCCCATTCTGACCGGACGTGGCTGCAAACTTCATACATCCCGCACAGACAAACGAACGCCCCACTTTGGCAAGTGTTTTACTGCCGGTCGAAAGAAGACCAATTGACTATATTTCGTTTCCCCAGTCACTCTTGAGGAGCCCACATTCGAAGATTGTCAATCACCATCCGTTTTTCAAAAGATCTTCTAATACCATTGATACTGAACCCACATTAGAAGATTGCCCATCATCACCGATTATTAAAAAGATCTACTTACAGCTCGACACTAGTTTTAACAAGGAAGTGAGTACATAAGTGTTGTACAATGTGATTATAAAAGAAGGAGATGACACAACAGACCAAAGACTTGAGTTCAAATGAAAGTGAACAGATTTTATCATTCTTAAACCAAATGTCAAGTGTGAAATTATTGTCTTTATTTCAGAGGCCGTCATTGTGCATAAAATTTTCAAAGCATCATCATCATCTTCTGTTCATTTGGTACCTCATTAATTTACTACAACGAGTACACACGAACTTTCTTCCTCTGAGTGAAATTCCATATGTGCCTGAATTGTGATGCTGAAAATAAAATAAAGCATTTCGAGGCGTCATAATTGTTAGGACTAGACTCATCACAGTCAGGATTCTACTTCGTCAAAATTATCTCCCCATCACGCCAGTTCATTTTCACAATCGTAGAAATGGAAGCCATTGTAGGTATGACGCGCTGCCAATTTTGCTCTTTAAAACCGATAAATTTATACACATAGCACCATTACGATCCTTATATGTCAGTTGTATTTTAAAAGACAAATGTATCTACTAGCTAATGAGCATCAGTTGATGATCTTGTCTGCATTGATTAAACTTAAAACTATTGTCTGATCGGTTGTCAGGTAGAATTTTCGAAAATTCATAAACATTTAAAAATTCTAATTAAATATTTCGTGGAAGGGCAGACTAGAATTTGTTAGTGGTTAAAGACTATAAACCCTAGTTATCAAACACAAAAAAAATCTTTTTTCGAAGATATGCATTTCTTCAGCATCTACGAGATCGTTTTCGTATGGACGTCCAAACAGCACGGGAGACTGTCGGCGTCCATAGGAGACAAATTGAGCAAACAAGGTAAAACGCCGTTTGCGCAGCAGTAGATTTGGGGCACGGCGGCCTTACCGTGATAACATGCTGACAGCAGTACGACGTCAACACAGCCTTAGATTGACACAACAGCATCAGTGATGGTCACACAGGCAATGGACAACTGTCTGATAACGCTCGTGCAAACTCCGCAAGACTCGCAGCTGGTTTCAAAACATCTCCTGAAATATATTTTGATGAATACATTGCAAATTGTTTTGACAAGTGACTGGTCTCAATATTCAAACTCAACCCGGAGGTTAAAACATTATCATCAAGATACAAATTTTCATTTGTAATCAATCCTGGATTATTGAAAATCTGAATTCTTCATGAGCGTCTTCATTACCATAAGCTTAAACTGCTGAGGACCTTGTGAGACAATTCCCATCTCCCTTTAAAAGAAATGGCATTAAGTTTCCTTCTGGAATGTCGTTTGAAATCAACTTCAACTCATCAGCATCAAAAATACATGAGGTTTACTAAGTAAACGTTGACTTCTTTACCACGAATTTATACTATCTTACAAATATGGTGATCTCTTGCAGACTGACAATCTAGGTATATTCTCCAAAGACCTCTTACACGTTGAATCGTATGATGGTTCGTGCTTCAACTGAGTAACCCAGAGTTTGATACATCTCAATATTTGTTAGGTTGAGTGTTTTGTTGTTACTCGATCTGTTCGTGAAATAAACACACATATTTCTATCTAATTGTATAAGATGGAAACATAAATTTGCCACTTTCTTTGTAAATATATTTTTTAAATTAAACAAAATTCAACCACCTTTTTATATAGATAATTGTATAATATGTAAACTTAAAGCGGTCACCTTCTTGATTGATTATTTTACAATGAATGCGACCACTTTTACAAATTATTGTTTTAGATGTAACCATAAAACGATCACTTTTCCAAAAAAAAAAAAATGTGTGGAGAAATTGAAAATTTTATTAGACATAACTTTAATCGAAAAATTTTATAGATACATGTTTAAGACATAGCCTTAAGTCGGCATTTTTGTTTTGCCTGAATAATTGTATAATCTTATATCGGCCTAGTTCTTTATTGATAATTCTATTACATTTACAAGATTCAACCATTTATTTTAAAGATAATTAAATCAAATAAAATCAAATCAAATTTTATTGCCATATAAACCAACTTATATGATTTGTGACATAATAGGTACCAGGATTATAATTTAATACGCCAGACGCGCGTTTCGTCTACACAAGACTCATCAGTGACAACATTAACATAATGACAAGAAAAAGCATATACAATCTTATTTAACAAACTAATGAAAACAATTCAATTATGAGCCCCTATCCTTAGTCCCAATGACTTTTTATTTATTTAAGGAACCTATGCTTTCTACCTGTTTGTGTGTTGATGGGCAAAGAATATTTATCATTTTATATTTTCATTTAGGCTATTAAAATTTTCTATACTTTTAGTCTGTAAATTTTTCAATAAAACTGGTCTAATGGAAGCGTTTTTCCTGCAGTTCAAAAGAAAATGTTTTCATCCTCAATTGTATTGCAGGACTGACACAACCAGTTTTTCCTAGGAATTTTAGGTGTCTCTCTTTTCTATTAATAAATTATGATCACTTAGTCTTAATTTAGTGATATTACGTCTATTTTCAAATATATTAGAATTCAGATATGTTTCTATTGTATTACTTTGTTTTAATGTTTTATATGATAGAAGTTTACTGTTATTATCTATTTTCTCAAATTTATGTTTATATAATTTTTCATAGTGATTAAGGAGTTTAACTTTTAATGCAGTTATAAGTTTTTATTTGTTTCAGATTCGTACATTCCTCAATATGCTTAAAATCTACTTTGCTTCCTTTGCAATGTTTTTTATATACGTAAACCATGTGTAACATTCTGCTGAGTCTAGATTCTTTGATAGAGTGAAAGCTTCATACAATAAGGGATTTATACAATTATTTAAAAGTCTTGTTAAATATAGTAAACTTTGGACCTTTATTTTAATTCTTATGTATAAAACGTTACATTAAAGGCTACACGATAACAACGCAAAAGTTAAAGGCGTTCAATTTTCTTTAACCCTTAAACTTATTATCATTGTTGCTATTGTCCATTCCTATAAAACAATAACAATTATAACCCCTGAGTTAACTAATTATGTGTACAAGTGTAATTATTAAGCATGAAGTTTTAAAAGAATGAATATTTTATTTGCGAAAGCATAATGACATGCTATGCCAATACATAAACATGTATATGCATTGTGACAAAACAACAAATAGCAGAGAACAATACATAATATAATAAAGGTACAATCAATTCACAATGCATGATCTGATTTTCGAAGAATATTTCAGATAGTTACAGTTTAATTGCGATTGAATTCGATTTTGCTTCCAGCAAATGAAAAGTTAAAATTATTTGGCCAAGAACAATAATATTTTGAGAAATATTTTCGTCTCCCAGTTCTGTAGGCTGGACATACAAGTACGAAGTGGTACTCATTTTCAACACAACCCATATTGCAGCATTCACATAGACGCATATGTCTAGGAATAGTTTTATATCTTCCAGAGGCGGATTTAGGGGAGGCCGGGCCCCCTTTTGATTATATAGGGAATCACTGAAGCATGACGAGAGCGGGCCCTCTTAGAGCAGCCAGTGGGCCCCGCGTATGAAAATTTCTAGATCCGCCACTGTCTTCGTTATTCCAAGTTCAATTTCAAAGCTTGTTTAGGTTTATTAAGGTTACCTAAAAGCTAAGTATTGATTGTGTGTTCGACTTTTGATCACAAAATTTGATATTGATTTTTTTTGTTTGTCCTAGATACCCCAATGATGATTGTGACCAAGTTTGGTTAAATTTGTCTCCGTAGTTTCTATTCCTGGAATAAGAAAATCCTGAGTTTTCAAAAATTCAAAGTTTTGTAACAGGAAATTTATTAAAATGACCATGAAATTGATATTCATGTCAACACCGAAGTGCTGACTACTAGGCTGGTGATACCCTCGGGACGAAACGTCCACCACCAGTAGCATCGACCCAGTGGTGTAAATAGTTATCAAAGGTACCAGGATTAAAATTTAGTACGCCAGACGCGCGTTTCGTCTACATAAGACTCATCAGTGACGCTCAAATCAAAAATGGTCAACTAATTACAATATAATATGCGTTATAAAGATAAAGAATCTAAATAATTGGAAAGATACACAGTGATTGTCATTGAACTGTTTCTCTCAATTTGTTTACATTGGTAGTTTAGGGATCTATAAAACACCATCCTCAATATCATGCACTTAAGGTGCTGACATATAGCTAACATAGATGATCGGATTTGGCAAGTTGTCACCAGTTTGTTCATGTGATTTTTGACAAAGAATTGAATTTTACCACCACAGTTGTTGTACATAATCACCGAACACTGCTCTCGTTGAGTGGGCTTCTCAATCGACACATCCCTATATGTCCCTTTGGCATGATGGTATATTGTTATTACCCTTTGAATAATCTCACTTTGGTAAAAGTCTTGATTGTGTGGCATTTCATCTGCTGTAATATGTTTTGTCTCTGGTTTAAATATTCCATTATTTAGTGCATATATATATATTATGATGTTCAGTAGTTGTCATTTGTTGGTATGGTTCTTTCTTGTTTCTCATTACTTATATAAATTATACCGTTATTTTTGGTCCGTTTTGAATAGTTTTACACTAGTCATTTTGGAGCCCTTCATAGCATGCTGTTCGGTGTGAGCCAATGCTCCTTGTTAAAGAACAAATTGTGACTTGGATGGAGAGTTGTCTCATTGGCTCTCATACCACATTTTATATCTAATAAATGATTATTTTGTAATTTGACAGGACATAAAGTCTGAAGTCATAAAATCATTATTTTTAAAATGCGAAGTAGGTTCTCCATACTAAAACCAGATATTTTAACCAGATATTACACACATACACTCAATATATGCATCTTGCAGTGAGATGTTTTGCATCGTATATAACTTTGCCAGACTGCGCTTCACTTAAGTTGTAGTGTACAATCTTAATTGAGAAGCCTCCATTTACATTAATATTATGCATGAAAGAAATCAGTGTTCAATTAGTCATATATAACATAGTAGCCAGCTAAACAATAACAATGGCACGTATTTCAGCATTTATTGGGTAGAACACAAATCTAGGGTGCTCGCATAATGCAGCTTAACTGCATAATAAAACCGAAGTGGTGACTAACGACAGAATAAAACGGATACATTACATAACAACCTTTACCAGCAGCCGTGTGTTACCCAAAGTCATCGACGCACAAAGTGACGTCACATTTGAATTTCTAAAAGATATCCCCAAATAAGATAGAATATGTGATTTTCATCGTCTTTATCTTAATCTTTCACATCTCAAGAACTGTGTTTCGTCTACTAGTGCTAACATTTATCGACGCTTCTTTTCTTACGGATGTTCCCATTTTCATGTTTTGTAATTTCAAGTCCTCCAGGTTTCAATATTTTTACTTATATATTATATAGGTGAATGTGAGATATAATTATTCATATTAAGTTTACCTGTACACGTTTCAGAACATGCGATCTGAACAGAATCCTCAATACGTCTTTAGAATGACACTTTCAACAACTGACAGGAGGCTCCATTTCTTGTGGAGTTAAGCCCTGTCTAGTTTTTTCTGTGTTTAACTGCATTTGTCACATTATTAAAACTCTGAAATTTCAAAAAAAGCTATCATTTTAATATAACTTTTGATTGAACTTAATTTGTTTTACTTTCTAATAAACCCTTTCCACAACAGCTGCATGACAATATGAAATAATCTAGTTATGCTATGAATTGAAGAAGTACATGTGATTTTCATTTTTAACAAAATAAAATCCATTTCTATAATTGCAAGTTGAACGCTACGGCTAGGTGTTCTTCGGTATTGTGACATTTCTTTTCTGTGCATTTGAACGGAATGTTCAGTACTTTAATATCTTAATTCTTATAAATTTACTAGGCAGTAACTTCATTTCTCATATTAAGCAAAATTCTTACATTGCAAATGGCTAAAAGAATAGGATGAATTTACATGTAAATAACAGTTAATACATATTTACTTTTTTGATTACTCAACTTAAAATAAATTTTACCACATTTTGCTACATCTGGTTCTTAAACTTCCAACATGTTGGACACTCAGCATCATGTCTGGCATTAGAAAATACAGAAATCATTAAAATTGTTGAAATAATGAAGCTAGTGAAAGAAACACAGAAATGACTGTTTTAACAATCAAGTGCACTTCAGTGTTTCTATCAATTGCCACAAAAACAAAACGATTCAGATTGTCACTTTCTCCAGGTTGATTGTTCTGTAATTTTTCTCCAGGTTGATTTGCCCTGAAAAAATTACAAGTTATTTTGACACAATGTAAAGTAAAAGTTTGTCTCGAGAGAAAAATCCATTGACCCCGACCCCAGAGAATCAAATGGTTGCTGTCTTACTGATGTGTTCAGTGTGCACATCACATGTTTTAACAATAACATATCAGTAGTACCTTTAAGTTCTTTTGGCATCCTCACCATATCTGCCTATACGTTTATCCATTAAAGTGAATGTGTGATCTTGACTTTAGACTTTCCAAATATAATTAAAATAATAAATTATAGAATAAACCTCTTCTCATTAGAACCATAATAGTAAAGAAAAGGGTACACTATTCGGGTGTTTTAACATGACGAATAAATTAGATATCATACACGGATTCATTAACTTCCATTATTTATTCATAAAAGAACCGATTAATGGAATCCTCTATGATTTCATTTGAGCAGGCATCCACAATTAGTATTGGAAGAGGTTCATTGATCCAAAACGTTCCTGCAATACACAATTGATTCTCAAAACAAATTCGGCAGTTCGGTTTTGTTGCATTTTCTCCTACCGTGATGAGAGTATTGCAGGCGGAATTGCTCAGTGATAAACAATTCTGGAAATAGACGATCTACGAGTTTTGTTGCAGAGTGGCCAGGACAGTTTCTGTGCTTTGACATTTAGTTCATGTCATTTCATAGAATGTGTATGTTCCTGAATTTGTTATCACTTGCTGGCATTGGTAGATGGAAGACTGATTTGTACAGGTAGTTGTATTGCCCTGTAGGAGTTGTATTGTTGCTGGTAATATTGTCATGATAACTTGCTGTTTTTTTGTATATCTGTCTTGTGCTTACTCTAGTGTGGAAAGTTTTAGTAACTTGCTGTTTTTTTGTATATCTGTCTTGTGCTTACTTTAGTGTGGAAAGTATTGATAACTTGCTGTTTTTTGTATATCTGTCTTGTGCTTACTCTAGTGTGGAAAGTTTTGGGATAATGCCATCTTTCTGTCTGGAATAGGTCTGCGGTGTAGTGGTCTCTCTGGAGTGTCGAAAGGTATTGGTGATGTACAAGTTGGTGTTATAGGTTCAGGATAATTAAAGGTTTGCTGAAATACTGAAAATGTACATTACTAGTACATAACATGTATTTGTATTTATATTGATTTTTACTTTGTAATATTTTATGCATTCATTTAAGTTTATTATATTGTTAACGATAAAACTAGATCAAAACCAAATGTTACATTAAATAAACATATTAACTTATTATCTTTTATGACCTGCCTTAAATTGTATAATATTTTCAAATGCCTTAACAAAATCTTGAAGATTATCAATCACAGATGGCAAAAATTCGGATTTTATTTCAATTTTTCACGCGAATGATCCATTACGGGTATGTTCATGTTCAAGTGCTTCCTGCAAGTATTGGGCTGGTGTTTGCAGAAGTTACAGGGCACTATCTATACCTCCAATTTATAGTTTGCAAATAAGAAGGAAAATGATCGAATTGAAGCCTTCATGATTCTAGCAGAAACAACACAACCTAAGAAAGAAATGGTTCAGAAGATTGTTTTGAGTATAAAAAAAAAAAAAACACGGATATGACAGATACGACTGAAGTGCATTCTGAATTCTCTCAGTTTGATCATGTATTATCAAACCAAGGAAAGCATGAATTGTTTTGATAGATCCAGTATTTTGCAACCCCAATAGCAGTTTGACAGTTGCTAGAGTCTTTAGAAAGATTGGAGGAGCGAATGAGATACTGCGATATAGTGGTAGCAAAGGACATTGGACTTACATCTGTTGTGATGGCCTTCCATATATGATAATTAAGAAGCTAAAGCAAGAAGCAGATATTTGTGTATTTGCTGATTGCAATAAGGGATTTTTAACACTTGATGAATACAATAAGCATGCTGATCAGTCTCACCTTGAAATGCAGAGGAAATATATCTTTGAGTTTGATTGGTTGTACCTCAAGATTGGTCTTGGACATTATGAAATGAATCTGGTAAAGTCTTTTTGAACTTAACTGGGTACCATTTCTTGAAGCAATGTGTGAAGAGATGGGGTTTGTGTCTGATGCATCTAAGTTATTTGCGAAAAGATGCAAAGACCACCATAAGAGTTGGCGTCTCCTCATTTTCCATCTTGGAAGTCTGCAAGAACTGGTTTTACCATATGTACGCCATTGTTTACAGCTGAAATCAAGACCTTCTGCCAAGGGATTTCTAGGTTTTAATGCTAGATTGTACAGTTCAAAGGAGTATCCCAACCTTACATACCTAATGGATCAAGTTTGTAAATACTCTCAAGTAATAATAAATCTTCGCATGGCTACGCGGAGAAATAATGCATCATTATTGAGGAGTTCAAAGTATATGACAAAAGAGTTGTTTCATGGAAGGCAACACCCTAAATATCAAATTATAGAACTGAATGATGTCATTCAATATAAACTGATGCCAGAAGTAAGACAGCTGTATGATGATTACTCCTCCATAACAACGAGTGGGAATTATTCATTTGGAGAAGATTTTGACTTTGTTCTCGAAGAAAAGAATAAACAGCTAAAATCTTGGATACCAAAAGGTGTTGCTACTGATGAAATATGGCAGACTGTGTGCAGAAATAACACCTTACTTGAGAACATCAAAGACCACTCACTCTATGTATTAGGAATATCTTCATCCAAAAGTGGTACACGTTCTTCGTGTATTGATGATGCTGTCCTTACTTACAGAGTTCTCTTAAGAAAACAAACTATTTGTCAAAACAAACAGACCACACTTCTATTTCTGTCATGGCTGTTGATGAAGAGTTAAAAGCATTTACTCAGGCAGCATTAGGAAAAGAATTCATATTATAAAACAGAATTTATAGGTTTACCCTTACAACCCAAACATTATACATATAGACATCCGGTTCCTGTCACACCTTTTGAGAGAGCGAGAAGTTGTACAGTACCAGCAATATGACCATCAACGAAATTCAGGAAGAAATTTCAAAATTTTAAGCCAAATTACAGACCCTTTCCAATCCGATTACCATAAAAGTTGTATCAGCAGGAAGTGAAAACAAAAGGAAGACCAGACTCATTCATTTTCTGCAAGAAGTCAAAACTGCTCTACACACAGACAATACAGTGGATTTTGACAATGAAATGAACCAGCAATAAATAGGTCATACATAGGTACGACTCTTTTTGCATTATTAGCGCCTGTTGATGATATATATGTATATCAGAATCAAAACACCAATTTGTCATTTTTCCTGAAAAAAGGCTGCAATGCATGATTCTATCCCTTTTCCTCATTAACCTATCTTTGACTTTGATATGAATGCTTCTTAATGACTGAAATAGATATGTAAAGCACCTCTTTTACCCTTTTGAGTATCATTCATGTCTTTTTTGCATTATATTGGCAATAAATGTTTTTTTAATTATATCATTACTGATATTTGTATTGCTGAACAACTAAAATGAAATAATAATTTGACAATGTTATATGTCTGCATTGTGTACTCCTACGTCTGAAACCTGTCTTAAGCATTATCCATTATTATGTTTCAGAAAGCATGTGGAATGAAGATTCCTTGCAATGACATGTATGTCAGCTTTCTTCTTTGCATTACTGGTATTTTGCTTGTGATCCAGAGAAAGCTAAGAATAAATCTTCAAGCCAGGTATTTCAATCAGAAGGTTTTTCCATAAAATGAATGTGGAAGTGATTTTGTTATGGTTTGCTGGTAGCTGATTTATATATATTTTTACACAGTGACAAAATTCAGGTAAATTACAGCAATCCCACATTCATATGAAAGGAAAAGCTATTTAGTTTACCAAACAAACAACGATAACACAATAGACATACGTATTTAGGACTTCAGGGGGATGCATGTATGAACAGCATATGGCAAGTATAAGGCAATGCATTCACAATTAACATTTTAATTCTAATACTTGATGCTGTTGCCTTTAAATGTCTAATGGAATATGCAGCATGATTATTAATAACGATAATGCAAATAATCAAATTTAAATAACAAATTTACTTTTTACTTTCATTTATGACAATGTTTATCGATCTGTGTGTCTGTCCTGAATCAGGTTAATATTGTTGGTTAAGGTAGTATTGACATCACATCTACAATTTGGTTCTCTTTAAAGACGTCAATGTTTGTTACCAAGGCAACAGACAATCAAATCTAATGGTAGAAGACAAATCATCACAGCCATTATAAAGAATGAAAAACAACCCTGAATATCAAAATGTGAAAAATACCAAATGTCTATTGGTTAATATAATTGAGACGTCAATTAAAGGTCAAAGTACAGCCTTGAACATGTTGTCTCGGCTCACACTGAACAGCAAACTAAAAATGGCCTTGAATGACTAGACAACTGGAAAATCAACAGTCTAATCTATATATAAAAAAAATACCCTATGAGCCACATCGACAAATGACATATACTGAGCCGCACACTCCTGACTTAAAGCAGGTGTATTTAAAATGCAGCAGGTTAAACATGTATTATATTCATCTGTGTTTATGCTATAAGTGATGTTATGATTGCTTTTCATGTTAATGTCATTAGTATTTATTATCTTCTCCATTTCAGTTTCAGAAACTGAGAAACAGATTGAGGATCGGAAAGGGGGTTCAGAAAATATACATAGTAGAGAAAAAACAGGAGTTCTAAAACATAATCTAGAACTAAAGAAAGATATAAATGTAAAATAAGTGCACTGAATGCTTCTTAATCGAGAATTATGAACCAATTGGGGAAAAATGGCTGATAAACTGCAGCAGGTGTATGAACCTATGGACACACTGAGATTATTGTTAGAAAAAGAGGCCGTCTGCTGTACCAGTGCTATTGCTATGGGAATTCGTGAAAGGTTCATGAACGGTAAACCTCTCACGGATTATCCCCATATGCCAACAGAAAACAAAAATTATGCCAGAAGTCGAAAAGACGCCAAAATTGAATTTCTTACATCACAGAAGGATCCGATCAATTTCGGTAGGGGTAGTGGCAGGACCCTTGCCAAACTCAGAAAGATTCAATTAACAATCTGCCAGTGAAAATTGTACCAGATGAAGTGAATGTGAAAGTAAATATTGTGTTTCAGTTAATAAATATTATTTGAGGCTGTAGATTGTGAAATACGATTTGCTTGAATGATATCATGAATGACCTAAATCAAGAAACGTGTTTCGTCTATACAAGACTCGTCAGTATATGTTGTAACATTTAAATCTTTATAAGTAAAAGTCGGCATAGATACATGAAAATTTCATCCCTTCCAAGTGGATACTGGCCAGTTCAGTCAACATGTGATGGTAACTGTTGTTTTGTATGGAACAGAAGGAAACAACAAAAATTAAGATTAGCTGCATGTGTTCATGCAGCACTCCATCAAAATCATTACATTGAATCTGTAAGTTTAATATGCTGGTTTAACACACTTAGCCAAAGGTTATGTAACTAGTTTCAAGTATAATTATAAAAAAATCTTTCTCATGGTACAAACAGACAAATGGGCATTATGCTCTTTCCATTTCATATGGATGATTTTATATTATATTTTAAAAGTGCATTTCATCTGTCATTATGGTATTTTCTATATATATATCTCCTGTGCATACAGTTATCTAATATTTAAAATGTAGATTCAATAATCTTAATGTAATATCTAATTCACTCTTTGATAGTATAATAATGAACTGAAAACAGAGGATGAGGCAACAACCAGCCTTAAGTGAGAAATATTATAGAACATACAATTCGATCTGAGGTTATGGAAACAGCAAAATTAAACCAAGACTATGGTAATTTATGTTTTATTAATTTTATTACAATTTTTACATTATGGGGTCTGTTGTTCATCTTTGTCGTTATTTTAACGATTGATTAAATTTTACGAGTCGTTAAATCTTTTAACAAGTCGTTTATTTTCTGTTGTTCAACAATATATGACGTGTCGATTAAATAATCAATGTATTAAAATTCAATCAACTGATCAATCAAGTGATTAAATAAAACCTACCCATCATGCATTGTTTTGGAGCTTCCTGTCTGTAATAAAATGGCTGAATCTGATGAACCAACTCCCAAGCAAAGGAAAAGATTTAAAAGACAACAAGTTAACAAAGAAGTTTGGGATGAGACAGCCATGAAGGTAAATTCTCTTGGAGTTAGTTTTAACATATTTATTTATAGTGGATTGGAAAACAAGTTTTGCAAATTATATTAATCCTTTCCACTTTGTGGTTGCGAGTGCTGCCTTGTAGCGGCATTACCCTACTCTTTTCCGAAATCTACAAGGGTGTCTTTTACGTGCAAGAGATATGGCTCTCTCTTAACATGGGTCAGTCATTTATCGTCCCCTTCCGACGGACTATCATCGTGGAGTTGCTCTTCGTACTTCAACAGAAGTACGAAACAAATGGAGGAACACCACAAGCGTGTCCAATGCCGTTTATACAACACACAGGAGTAAAATATTCAAAACTGGGGAGGACCAGCCCTAAAGCAACCTAGCTCAGCAGTAGAGAGAGTTATCCACCTGATGAAGGACACCACCAGCTTCAGAGGAATTCAGGGTGGACTTGAAACAGAGTCATTCCAGACAAGTAAGTAATTATTATTTAGCACATAAGAATATATCCCCAAATGTTTTCTTTTCCTTATTAGACCTTCTAAAGGCTCTACTTTTCTTATTGCACATGTAAAAAGTGAACTTGATCAGTTTCACTCAACTTCATGTTTTTATTTAATATAAAAAAACAATTTTTGGCAATATTTTTTTTTGAAGGTGTTTTTTATTGTTATTGTTAATTTTCAATGAAATCGATGAAAATAACACATATATTCTTAGCCTTTTTTATACCGGGATACATAGTTTCCCTTGTGCAATTTTGGTAAAAGTTTCGTCTGCTCCGCCGTCACAACAAGTAGGGGAATTCCCAACTGATATCATTTGACTGAAAACAATTTATTTTGACCAATTTTCTATTACTTAAATGATTAATAACGTGTTTCTGTTTGTTGGTTTGAAGGTTTTCCTCTTGTTTTACTTTTGAAGGATTGCATTAGTTTAAACTGATAATGGTTTTTAAGTGTAATATTCAACATTTATTCACGAGTGGCAGGTCGTCTTCAAACTGGTATCTGCTGTTAGATTAAAAGGAACCACAATAGCTAATTTGGAGAGAAAACCAGTCATGATTTTTAATATTAAAACACATACGGACTGGTTATCATAAATCCGGAATAAAGTTTATCTATTTGTTGTTGCAGTCTGAACCTAGTCAGGAGCACATGGTTTATAGCTGAGACCCTTGATAATCTTCAAAGGGTTGACATAGGGTCTTATTTAGTCATGTGCAATTTTTTTTTTACTTGCAATTTAAAGTACATTTTATCTGAATTTAATTGTATAACTAATTAATAATTTTAAGGTTATTGAATGTTGCTTTTTTATTTATTTGAAAACTACTAGGATAATGTTATCAAAAGTTTTAATTAGAATGTCGATTTAGTTTATCCCGAGATCTCTGCTTAGTGGGTTTTAATTTTTTGAAAAGATCAATTTAATATTTATGCTTTGTACAAATTTTATAAGACACATTTTTATTTAGATATTTTCTGTTTAAAGTGTATGTATTTTTAAATTCTTAATTTGATTGATTGATTGTTGGTTGCTTAACGTCCAGTGGCAAATATTTCATGCATATTCAGGACGAGAACAAGTTCACAAGAAATACAATAGGTAGGTCTTGTCACAATAGAGGCCATCAGGGATGATGGTCTGTGAAATTTGGACTACCACTGGAAAATGAGGGTATATTAAAGAGGGACAGAAATTTTGCCTTCCAACAGGCCACCTACGGACCTCTCAAGGAGTGTTTGCAGGGTTCTTAACGTGCAAAGAGCGTGGCACTCTCTTTACACGAGGCATCGGATTTAACATCCCCATTCTGACCGCACGTGACTGCGAACTTGATACATCCCACACAGCCGAACGGACGCCCAACTTCGGCAAGCGTTTTACTGCCGGTCGGGAGAAGACCAAGTGACCATATTTCTATTCCCCAGCCACCCTTGGGAGAAAATTTGAATACTCATAACTACTTTTAAACCGCTAAAATTAGCAAACGGATAGGAAAACGGAAATAGTTTTTACAAAAGAAATAATTTTGTTGTTCATGGTACGAGAGCATTAGTGCAAATTTATAGTCATGGTTCATAACGTGGTTAACACTACAATCTCGTTATCACAACCCTTGTCTAGTGAGGCGTTGTTGTCTTAGATGTTGCATCACTATTTTTTTGGAATTACTATAACGACACATGCTACTAGTCAATGAGTTGCATTTGTTATGTGCATGTACTTCTACTCTGAGCTGATATGCTCTCCATCGTACTCGCAATACGCAAAAAGACAATATGTGGAAACAGAATACTTACTTCAGGCAGACAATATTAAACAGTTACTGTAGCAGGTTTGATTCAATTAAATACGTTTACTCAATCTAGCCGTTCATGGATAAAGTCTATGGTCATTAATCTTCATCAATTTGCGTTTGTCATTCAGAATTAAACATTCCGCACCTCTAACAAAATTATTTTTCATTTACATGATTTATATACAGCTGTAAGGAATTATAAAAATAAAAGTACAATTAGACCGTTCGTTTTCCCGTTTGAATGGTTTTACACTAGTAATTTTGGGGTCCTTTATAGCTTGTTGTTCGGTGTGCTTCGTGTTGAAGGCCGTAAATTGACCTATAATGGTTTACTTTTATAAATTGTTATTTGGATGGAGAGTTGTTTCATTGGCACTAATACCACATCTTCCTATATCTAATAACAAAAATACTAAATTCCTAGGAAAGTCCGTAATCAGATGGCAATATGAAATGCTCAAATCTCAAAATGAGTGGATAAGAACTGTGACATTCCTGACTTGGAATATTCTAATGTAGAAAATGGTGGGTAATAAACCTTATAGCTAGCTAAACCTCTCACTTGTATGACATTAGCTTAAAATGCCATGATATTGACAATGATGTCTGAACAAAACACACAGACATAGTAGGTTAAAATGTCAAAACTAGGGGGACAGTAGTCAACATTGTGTAATAATAAAAGGTAAGTTCAGTATTTTTGTGATTTTACTTTTATGTTCTGATTTGTTTGCATTTCACGATATAAAATTCTGACCAGTTTCAATTATGGTTTAAACATTTTGAAAGTTAGAAAAGATGATTTTAATTTTAAAATATAAATATACACCAGAAACTCTTTCACTTATTAAATGATAAAAAATGTCTGCCAAGTACACGTGTAACGGATCCCATTAAGAGCTGTATGACATTAAGATACTTTCTACATGTAGATTCAAATTAAACCTTATGATTCTCAAATAAGAGTTTATATACCGTTTGTTTTAGGAATGTTTTAGTTTCAGATTGGTTCATCCACGATTTCTTCATTATGTACACTTGTGAGACTTGGATAAAGTCTTGATTCGTCTTGCCTATTTATTTGCAGGAATTGATAGATAATTTGTATTGTCCCTGCTTTCTTGATCCTCCTGAATCATATCTGACAACGAATCACTTGAATTATCAACATCAATCAGATGTCTTTGTTCGGATGCCGATTCAATGAAACCTGCCATTTCTAGTTCCTCGTATTCCGCATTTTGTTCATCACTTCCACTATTTATGGAAATATCTTGGCCAATTTCTGCACCACGGTCAACGTTATCGCCATTTCGGTTCATTGTTTACTGTTCTACATTTTCATGTTCACAAAAGCTAACGATACCGCAACTGAAAGTGAGTAAAATGCCAAACTAACGATACAAAAATGAAAATTTCGCTATTCGTTATATTTACAAAACAGTAAGTAATTATTTTAAAGTCATGTGAAACGAGTGACCGATGAAAAAGAATTTAATGAACCGATGCATACATATATCATAAACATAGTCTTCTGTGCACGATTTTATCATTTTTATCATTATTTTTGGCATAAATATCATATACTTGTCATCAGTTCTTTTATATTCTTGTCATAAGTTTGTTAATAAACAATACATTTGATGTACGTTGTCAATAGACAAGTTGGTATTAAGTCATTGGTATGTCTTTAATACAATATCTGATTGATTGAAAAGAGGGAAGATAATAAAAACAAATTATTACGGAATGTTAAATTAATGTATTGCTTTGAAATAGTTTTAACATCAATGTTGATTTAATGGAAACAAATCAACATCTTTCAAAACAGAGTTTTCAAAAATTTCATTCGCCTTTTTAAACATAATTCTATCCTTGCTATGAACTTCATCCAGAAGAACTTGTCCATGAATGTAAAGCAGAGCAGCACTGCAATATAAATCTTATGGCAACATTGACATGTAATATAAACCAATCGATGGCAGTCAATTGACTGCTGATGAAGCCTGTTTTTATTGTGGACTATTTAACCATAGCCAATATGACTTCTTGATCTCCATGCCGTTGGTACATAATCCTTGGGGAGGTGGAGTTTTGTTTCGCAGCAATTGCTTGCCACATATCGTCTTTGGAAAAGAAAATGTAAATATTAGTATTTGGATGCTGAACTAGTACTGGGAGCATCTGGTCTGCTTTAGGAAGGTAAAGTCAGATCCACTTTCTAGGGAATTTACATGTATCAAGCCTACTACTGGAGGTCTCTGTCCCAACTAGGTGGAGTGTGTGGTCTATCAGCTGGCGTCTGTGGTCTACTAATTGGAGTCTGTAATCTACTTTGGAGTCTGTGGTCTACTCTTTGAATATAGTGAACCTGGTCTACTCGTTGAACTTGGTTCAGAAGGTGAAGGTGGCATTTCAGAATCTTGACTGTTGTTTTAATTCTCATTCTTAGTCCCCTAATTTAAAGACCTTTAGAGTTGCAATAAATTCATCTGTTTCACTGTCAAAATTAAAGTGACGCTCAGATCAAAATAGTTATAATGCAAAACACGTACAAAATTGAAGAGCATTGAGAACCCAAAATCCAAACAATTGTGCCAAATACGGCTAAGGTAATCTATTCCTGGGATAAGAATATTCTTAATTTTCGAAAAATTCCAAGTTTTGTAACTGGAAATTTATACAAATGACTATATAATTGATATTCATGTCAACCCCGAAGTGCTGACTACTGGCTGGCGACACCCTCTCCACACAGGATAGAGTTAATTTCAGGATCAGGGTTAACTAATTTGGTACTGAATTGTCACTTCCATTCACATTTGAATTTCCTGTAAAGTTTAGGTATGGACCACCATCCAATGAACCAGAGGAATGTCTATTTTGTGTCTGCTAAGCTGGTGCAATACAACCTTAACTTCGTCGATGTTAGTCTTTTACCGCAATCTTTATGATGATAACCTGATATGCACTCTAAATCTGAACCGATGGAGATGAAACCAGATTTAAAGAAACACCAAATTGACCTGAGTAGAGCTGATGCTTTCAATCATGGCCCGGGATCTCATCTACCGACAAAAGAAATTACACAGAATAAGATGATGAACATGTCTTGTCCCTTTACGGAACTAAACAATAACAATTTTTCTGCATAAACACAGTTCAAACTACTTACTACATGTGCAGCAGCTAAGAGGTCAAATTGAGTGGATTAGTTAACACTGCAGCAATGGACAATATTTTGATCGCATTACAAAAGCTAGATATCCCTACTGAAATGTACTTGGGAGTCAAGTGAGATACCATTGAGATTCACTGGAACCCAATTGGGAAAACAATGCAGTGGAATCCCACTTGGATGTTTTGATGTGTCAGTGGAATACCAATGGGTAGTTCATTCCGATGGGATCCAAGTGTCATTTAAACTGGATTATTTTCATATTTCCAGTGGAATTTTGTACTTTGTCTTTCTATATTATCCCACTAGAATTTGGACCTGTATTTTGATGCAAGGTTCCAGCGCGATGTCGGACTTCATTATAAAATATATCCGTCTGAATTTTAGCGTATAATTAAATGATGGACCTGAAAGATATATATTCCAGCAGTTACTTAGTGGAGTTCTTTAAACTAATAAACAAGTATCGAAATAAAGGTTAGTTTTTCTATTAGAATTAAGCGCATTAATTTTGTAATTAGTTATGTTCTGAATTATTTAGACGAATACTAATAAATGATTCACTTTCTTAAATCTCTATCAGAATACACCTTTTAAGAGTTATTTTAGCTGACAGAACAAAGTTTATACCTTATCCTTCAATTTTTCAATGTGGCCGCGCAAATAGTTTTATCCAAATAAGCTTTCAATGTACAGTTGTTGATTGCATGGAACTGAGAAGCATTCTTTAATAATCACATTAATCTGGTTCTTATATTCAACAACTAATAACCCCAAGGGTGACTGGGGAATAGAAGTATGGTCACCATTGGTCTTCCTCCGACCGGCAGTAAAACCCTTGCTAAAGTGGGGCGTCCGTTTGGCTGTGCGGGATGTACAAATTTGCAGCCACGTCTGGTCAGAATGGGACGTTAAATCCGATGCCTCGTGTAAAGAGAGTGCCACGCTCTTTGCACGTTAAGAACCCTTGCAACAACTCTTTGAGGGGTCCGTAGGTGACCTGTTGCAAGGCTAAATTTCTGTCCCTATCCAATATACCCTCATTTCCCGTGGCAGTCTAAATTTCTCCGACCTTAATCCCGGACGCCCCTATTACAGAACCTACCTATTGTATTTATTGTTAATTTGTTCTCGTCCTGAATATGCATGAAATATTTGCCACTGGACGTTAAGCAACCAAAATCAATCAACTAATAAAATGATCCCTTTTCTGATAACATTGTTATGACTGAAGCAGCAAGCACTATCATTTCTTGTCTTTGAATCTTGATAACTGTTCTGGTAAAATAAAGTTCAAAGCAACTGCAACCTACTAAACACTTTCACACTAGTATCCCTAAGTTTTCCTAACAATAACAAATGAAGTGGATTTTGTCATGAAAATAATTTTAAAAATTGTTATGCTTTATCTCATTTTTACCGTAATTTACAATGTTAGCCATTTCTCATTGCTATTCTAAAATAAACATATGATGTCACGTTGTTTCCATGGTAACCAGACTATACAGATTTTTTTTTTATTGATTTTTTTTAAATTTGATTGTTAATTTGGACTATTTAAACTTTAAAAAGTAATCGAAAAAATAATCTGGCAAAATTTTTCATATTTGGTCTATTATTACAGAGAATTGATGTTAATATGTAAAATAGGCTTTTCTTATTGAGAAGTAGAGAATTTTGCTCTAAACACCAAATCCAGTATTTTGATGGTTGAATTGTTATTCTTAGTACAATAATTTTACATCAAATTGTTATGCTTGCACAAGGTCAGAAATATAAAATTAATACAACAGGTCGCATTAACCACTATTGTCTAAGATCAACTTGTCTAAAAATGGACAACAACAAGGCAGGCAAGACAAACATAAAAAAACCAACACATTGTCTTTCAATAAAGCTAATTCAATAACCACACAAAATGTTCTTGCAATCATAATGATAAGAATATTTTGAACAATTTTATTTAAAAATGGTGAAAACACTAACCCTCATGAGTCATTTCTCTGCAAAAGTACATCTGCACCATGAAGGCACCTCTCTCTGAGGAGGTATTTCTGGACTGCCATTTCCCTGTCATCTACATCAATTATGTCCAAAATAATTGATGGTTCCCTATTGTAAATCCTTATAACCAATCTTTTCAAATTATCATTTAAAATGTTATTCAGATGTTCCTAGAAAAAATTGTTGTTAAGTGCAAAATACAAGAAATACCCTTATAATATATATATTTTTCTTTTCTTGGCAAATATTTTTGTCCAAGAAATAAATACAACTTTTAAGCAAAACACTGCATTGATACATGGCCTTCAACATAAAATGGTGAAAAGGATTGATTGATTGTGGGTTATTTAACGTCCAGTGGCAAATAGTGAAATGACACTTCACCATTGTTATTCAAACTGAATGAATATATAATGGAAATTAAACATGGAGAAGTATTAGAAAATACAGTGAAGAAGAAAAGGCAAAACCAAATATATTGAGAAACTGAACACTTATCAAAGTTATTTCTTTGTTTGTTGTATTGTAAAACCAATGATTTATTTAAAAGCGATGGCTTGGGTCCAACAAACTTCTTGAACCCTGTCGTATTCTGAATGTGCCTGTCCAAATGCAGGACCCTGTAGTTAAAAAGAGGAAGACAGATACCAGAGGGACAGTTAAACGTCGTTTGTTGTTTATCATATTTGTTTTGTACATAAATCAGATGCTTAGTCTTTTCGTTAGAATTGTTTAACATTTGTCAAGTTAGCCAAATAATCATGAGATACCTATACAGCATGGGTTTTGCTCATTATTAAAAGCCGTACGGTAACTTCTTTTTAGTTGTGGACTTCTGCGTCATTGGTATCTAGTGGAGAGTTGTGTCATTGGCGATAATACTACATCGTATTTTTATATTATTCTGGCATTAGAGTACATATAAGGATGACCACAATCACCATCTCATTACAATTTAAGGTGCCTTTAGGGCGGTCTTGTGGCAGTTTATGATATATATGGTTCTGAACACTTTTGATATAATTTACACTAGAAAAATCATATAAAGGAAATAAAATTATGCCGGAACTTTCTTTACTATAAGAAACTATGGGATCTGAACCATATTTTTCTAACATTTATTATATGAGTGAGCAGAAACTTTACTCCAGTAGCATATAAAAGGTCTTACCATGGCATGCAAGAATATATATGGTTAATGTGGTGGACATATAATTATTTAGATAATGATATTGCATGGCTCTGTTTAATGTTAATTAAATGGATAAATGACAACGAGAACATAAAATGCATATAATCATGACTAGACCATTACTCCAAATCAGATTGTCCCTTTCTAGTTCACAAGGTACATGTAAGAGACTACAGGATGTCAAATGATGAAATTCCAAGTTAAAGGCCACATAAAGATTGTTATAATAAGAAACATGCTATAATATGGTTATACATCGCTTCGTTATAAGTAATAAAAAAAACGTTTTGTCCCTTTCCTTCTCTGATAATTGTGTATACTTTTTGGATGCAACAATTGCACAAGTAATAACACAAGAACATAAATTGAAATTTAAATTCATAAATCTTCAGTCTATATGAGCATATCTGTGTTATATATCAGTCATGCATTAACTGAATAATAAATGGATAGGTTTTTTCAACTTTTGTATTTACGCCAGTCGCGTGTTTCGTTGTAAGTTTCATAAAGAAAAGAGAAAAAATTTCTTTATTACAATAGTGTGATGATTTTTTTTTGTCTAAAATGTATTTACACTTTGACCGGTCGACCTCAAAAGTCCTTTCCTAGATCTTTCTATTTTGATTAATTCCAATATTATTCAAGATACCTTGAAATTATTTTCGGACGGACCTAGGAAAGCGGTGAATTTTGTCACCTTTATCAGCGAGTCTAAAACGATATTCATACTTGCACTAATGCTTCTATGGTAGGTCCTGCATCAACTTCGTTTTGTCCCGCTTCACCACTTCCCACACCTCTTCGACCTCTAACCCTTCGACCATGACCTCGACCTCTCACATCGACTGGCCATCTGTAACTTTTCTAACTGCCCTACCTCGTCGAACTTCTCTCCTCTACCCGCTCCCTTTGTATCTGCCTCTGCTAGTTGAAAATGTATTTGAAAGTGGTGTTTCCGAATTGTCAGTGTTCTTTATGAAAATAAACATTTAAGTTAGCTAGAGATATTACAAGCGATGTTCTCTAAAATAATGGGTCAAGCCATGAGCAAGAAAAAAAATATAAAATAGGAAATACACAAAAGTAGAATATGTTTAAGATCATGGGAGGTTTCAAGAGAATATAAGAAGGACTAATGATGATTTTGGATACAAAATACCCCCGTCGGATAAAAGAATATGGAAATAGTGGCAAAGTGTTCAAATTGCGATAATTGTTTCTTTTAAAAAAAATCACAGTAACATTTTCTTGGTAAGAATTTTTGAAATAAGTTTCAATAGATTGTTAAATGGGGTCTATGATGAAAAGGACATGCTTAGTACAGTCCAATTCACTATGCATAATGATACTTTATAGTCTCTTGATATTTACTCAATTCTAACTGTAATAGGTAATCTGAAATTGTCAAATATTGAACAATAAATCCTCTGGGGCTCTAGTGTTCTTCATGCGTAAGGAAACCAGAATATGTGAATTGGTTAAGGTTAATTGCATTAATCTCTTCCAGATATTTATTATACGACCAAGTGGCTGTGCAAACGAAAACTGTTGATGATTCAGAAGAAGGTTAACATATAAATATTACTCTTGGTCATCTCGTTCGATTTGAAACCCAAAAGTTGGCCGTCAAAAGAGCAAATTACGTGACGCAGAAGATTTTCTCAGAAGTAGTGAAGAAGAAAAATTGGGAGGAAACGGACAAGATGTAGAACAAAGTATTTAACAGGGTGGACACCGTTTGTAAAACCATGAAAGGTAAACTGAATACTGTAAAAGGTAAACTGAATACTGTAATGCTCTTTTTTTGGTTAAGGAATTTGTTATAGACATTTGTTGTTGCCTTTCTTTATGTTTAGTCTACGATTTTCTCGGGAGGAGTGATTGATTGTTGGTTGCTTAACAGTCCAGTGGCAAATATTTCATGCATGTTAAGGACGAGAACAAGTTAACAATAAATTCAATAGGTAGGTCCTGTAATAGAGGTCGTCGGGGAAATTTGGACTGCCACGGAAAATGAGGGTATATTGGATCGATTGATTGTTGGTTGCTTAACGTCCAGTAGCAAATATTTCATGCATATACAGGACCAGAACAAATTAACAATAAATACATTAGGTAGGTTCTGTAATAGCGTCCGGGATTAAGGTCGGAGAAATTTAGACTGCCACGGGAAATGAGGGTATATTGGATAGGGACAGAAATTTAGCCTTGCAACAGGTCACCTACGGACCCTCAAAGAGTTGTTGCAAGGGTTCTTAACGTGCAAAGAGCATGGCACTCTCTTTACACGAGGCATCAGATTTAACGTGACTGCGAACTTGTACATCCCGCACAGCCAAACGGACGCCCCACTTTAGCGAGGGTTTTACCGCCGGTCGGAGAAAGACCAATGGTGACCATATTTCTATTCCCAGTCAGCCCTGGGGGCTCGGAGGAGTGAAGAAGACAAATTGGGAGAAACGGACAAGATGTATAATAAGGTATACAACAGGGTGGACACCAGGAAAGGTAAACTGATTCTGTAATGCTCATTTTAATGGTTGAGGTATTTGTTATAGAAATTTTTAATTGATTTAAAATCATTTATTGTCTACTGTTGCCTTTATTTATGTTTAGTCTACGATACTATGATTTATCCTGATTTAGAGTATTTCTCGCAATTTGATTGGCTGATATTGTCCTAATAAATTTCAGTACAATATTTTATTACGTCAATAGGAATTATCTCCTTATAGCATTGGCTTGTTTTGAGTTGCTTCCAATTTTTTAATTTCTGACGTGAGCAAGATGGCAAACAATCGAGGAAGACGTAATGGAACGGCTAAAATAAATGATACAAACGTCCTCCTTCAAACAAAAGGCCGGGAACACACCTGAGAATATCTGAGGGAATCGGGGCAGGACATACAATTTGAGGAATTTTGCGAAATTCGTCTCAATGAAGTTGTGGGGCAATTTTACATCAATGCCAGGAAACCATAACAAGATTTCTTAACTTGAAAATATCAAATATAGATTAAATATATATTTACGGTCACACCCTTACAATTAGATATTTCATATCATAAAAGACGCAGCATTCAATGAAGCAAATGTGAATTTCAAGGCAGCCACATCAGAACTCAAAAGAATGGGTTTGGGAACAACTGACCATTATCCCAGTATCAATGAATCTGACTTGATAAAGTGACAGTTCCATCTTTTGTGTACCAAATACACCATCTGGATTGTACTTGTACATAGAAAAAATGCCTTTGAATTTGATAGCCATTTTCGTGCATTCATCCCTGCTTTTGTCCATATTAGTGATAGTTATGAAGTTCGATGCATTGTCTCATAAAACAACACTATTAAATTCATACTCCTCTGGTACCTGTTCAGTTTTCATCAAGCGTCATAAAAATCTGAAATGGCCTGTCTGATTAAATGTTAATTCTTAAAAGCATTTCGGCGATGTCACAAACAATGCAAATGGATACTTACTGAATCTTAACAGTACATCAAATAAATCCTGTTGTAAATTTGGTCCTTGCTGAACAGTGTTATTAAGTGATACCCCCTTAAGTTTGCAGACGCATCACATATAATCCTCGTTTTTGAAGTTGACTTGTCCGGTCTAATCACCGGAAAGATGCGGCAAATTACATTTTCCTTTAACAGTCTCCCCTTTGCGAATATATCCTTTTTTCAATATATTTCTCTATAGTTTGTTGCAATACTCGGTATTTGTTTAATCTTTTTCGGTGTTTTCTTATCTACTCAATGCCATGTTTTAATTGTTCTATAGCAAAGGTATGTCGTCCTTCCTTGGTAATTTAACGTAGATCGAATCCAAACTTTCGATTGGTTCAGGTATGTTCCGCTCCTTTCAAGGTGTTTGAGAGGCAGCTATCTGTTTGTACGAAAACGCTTTTGTTGCCGTATAAATTTATGATAGTTTTAAAATTAGGTAAAACAATAGAAACCTAGACGTAGTGTAGCCAAATTGATATAAACTATTTTAATGAAGCAGATGTCCATTCTTTGAAGCAAAAGTCAAGTAAAGTTCAATATAGATATCTCCTACTAAACAAGCTGATGGACAATACAAACCAAGACGTAGTGATGTAATAATTATAACATTAGAAACTTGATGTCTGAGATATGCTCTTCGAGATAAAGAGTTTTCTGGCAACTACTGGTGTCACTGAAGACATTAAATCCCCGTCTATCGTGGCAGAGAAAGTATGTAATCCTGTGTACTTAATGTTGACAAGTGCGGTCATCCTCATTATCAAGGCATCTACCATTTTGTGGTCTTTAAGAATGTTGTCTTTCATGCTGATTTGGTAGTATCTTACTGATACCCACAGATCTAATTTCAATGCTACAAAGTCAGTCCTTCATTGATTGTGGGTCTTTTGGCGAATAAGATTTATTGGTTGGTTTTGTTCAACCTCTCTTCCTGTGTACTTTGGGAATTTTAATCCTAGTACCCAATCTTCCTGTTTCCTATTGGTTTTCCACACTCTTTAACGACTTCCATCACTTCAATTCAAAACAAAAGAACTATGTATTACGAGTATATTCTTTTGTTCTTGTGGACTTTACAAAAACGTCGACATAAATGTATGAAGATATTATTCACCTGAACAAAAGATGATATGGTTGTTATCATATTCGAAGTTGTACTAGGTCTGGTAGTGGTCTGGTCATGAACAACATTATCCTCATGGTTGGAATCTGCTGAAGATGACAGAACTGCTGTTAAAGTCTCGAACTGAAATTAATAAAATACCGTGCACAAATTGGCGTTAATGAAAACTTTAACAGCAATCCTGGCTATCCAGGCTTTTACACTATCACAAGTGATGTCTGTATCTTTCAATGTATTTTTTTCCAATTGTGGAAAGTTGTCTCTGGATATCATTACCATTGCAACCCTGCTCAACCGATCGATTGATTTATAGTTGGTTGCTTAACGTCCAGTGGCAAATATTTCATGCATATTCAGGACGAGAACAAGTTCACAATAAATACAATAGGTAGGTTCTGTAATATTTTAAGGGATTAAGGTCGGAGAAATTTAGACTGCCATGGGAAATGAGGGTATATTGGATAGGGACAGAAATTTAGCCTTGCAACAGGTCACCTACGGACCCCACAAAGAGTTGTTGCAAGGATTCTTAACGTGCAAAGAGCGTGGCAATCTCTTTACACGAGGCATCGGACTTAACGTCCCATTCTGACCGGACGTGGCTGCAAATGTGTATATCCCGCACAGCCAAACGGACGCCCCACTTTGGCACGGATTTTACTGCCGGTCGGAGGAAGACCAATGGTGACCATACTTATTCCCCAGTCACCCTTGGGGCTCAACCGATCGAAATTGGAAGTTCTTATCCCAATCCACTGGCTATGTGAAGCATGTAACCTTCTCCAACTTATCTACAGGACAATATCTTGCTTAACAGAGCAGTCTTCTTTGTCTAATTTGAATACTTCCAAACACTTGCAATACATCAAAACCAATAAAACACAAAAGAACATCATTTTGAACAGAAAATGCATCTTGGAATATGTTGTGATGCTAATTGTAGATTATTGTATTATCTAATCACTAATCAACACATTGGTCGTTGTCTGGTTAAGTGATTGTCGATTTACTGGAGCGTAATATGAAGGTCAAGATGGGGTTCTTCATTTTATTTTTGTTTGTCCTTTAATCAACACTTTTAGGTGTTTTTGTTAGAAAATATAATTAAACATTTTTTCACGCGTATTTTTGTCTTAATTTCTTAATTCCGACAAATGTATTGTCTGAGCAAATATATTGCCTGTTTGGCATTGATTAACACCATAACCGTATTGTTTAACCATGCTAATTACTACCGAATTTATTGTTACTTAAAACAAACAATTCGTCCATTATGAGAGTTGACACCGTACATTTCTTTTCCTCTATTATTTTTAATTATTGAAACACCTACATAAGGTTCCATGCGTCTATTGAGGTCCCATATCAATTGCTTGGGCAGTCATGATGTGCTGCCTCTACTCCTTGCCATCCCAATATGTACATGTTCGACAACATATGCTGGAACATATTTTCTGTGATATAAGTTCCACCGGAACATATTTCCTATGAAGTTTGTTCCAGCGGAACAAATGTCACGCCGGGACAAATTTTAGTTACACCTTCTGTGATTCTGTTACAGATGGGAGGAGGTAATGACATAAGCTTGGAACCGTTCGAGTCAAGTCTGTTCGAAATATCCTTAGATGCTTTCACGTCGTATTGCCAATCTTTCAGTTGCGACGTGTTCGTCATGGGGATTTGGAAGCTACTTAGGTGCAGAAGTACCACTGTTGAGTACAATTCGACAAGGAGTCCACTGACAGAATGCAAATCTCTAAGATAACAACTGCCATTTTCCTCACTTTGTACAGTACATTTGAAGGAAAATTGATACCTGCTCAAACAAACAGGGACCGAAAGAATCTTTATACTGTAAACAACAAATTCATTTCCTTTTACCTGTGTGACGTACTGAAGAGTAAAATCACAAAAATACTGAACTCCGAGGAAAATCAAATCGGAAAGTCCCTAATCACACGGCAAAATCAAATGACAAAACACATCAAAAACGAATGGACAACAACTGTCATATTCCTGACTTGGTACAGGCATTTTCAAATGTAGAAAATGGTGGATTGAAAAATATATTTGTGACTTATCGTCCTGTGACTAGAGGTATCTTACATTGTTTCGTCAGGTATATTTACACGATAAACGAATAACTTATTTTATATCACTTTAAACTGCTGTCGACGAGTTATGTAAGACGTCGATGAAATTGAGATTGTATATGGCATTGCTAGATGCGCCGAAATAAAATTGATGTTTTGTTTTCTAAATATATCGATTGAGAAATTAAGAATAAGAGGCTTTGGCAGGAAACCGGAGTATGATCTGAACTTTAAATTTTCAATGCAGTGTTCAAAAAGTTGATCGGACAATTATACAAATTTAGAGGCAAGAAACCTGTATTTTTCCTGACCTAATTTTATTTGTTGAAAAAAATGTCATTTACTAGTCAAACTGAGAAATATCAAGTGAAGCTTACTTCATTATAAAACTTCCAGTGTTAGTCGCAAATCTGAATTTCCAATTTCATCCATTGCTGTCTGAAGAAGGCTAAATCTGTCTATCAGTATGAACTACTTGAATCTGAAAACAAGGTAATCAAAAATACAGTCCAATCAAATGTAGAGCATTAAGCGGGAATCTAATCATTTTCAAACCATTAATGAACGGCAGTGTCTGCGCGTACCCTCATGCGGGTACGCGGCCAAATTGACTTTCGTAGGATTTTGTAATGAACCGTCGGCTATTTCTTGACTTTGTGAATTCAATAATGATAATGGCAAATAATATTTGTATGCCCCACCTACGATAGTAGAGGGCATTACCTTTCTGGTCTGTGCGTTCGTCCGTCTGTTCGTTTGTCTGTCCCGCTCTAGGTTAAAGTTTTTAGTCAAGGTAGTTTTGATGAAGTTGAAGTCCAATCAACTTGAAACTATAGTATACATGTTCCTTAGAATATGATCTTCTAATTTTAATGCCCTCCCAAGGGTGACTGGGGAATAGAAGTATGGTCACCATTGGTCTTCCTCCGACCGGCAGTAAAACCCTTGCTAAAGTGGGGCGTCCGTTTGGCTGTGCGGGATGTACAAATTTGCAGCCACGTCCGGTCAGAATGGGGACGTTAAATCCGATGCCTCGTGTAAAGAGATTGCCACGCTCTTTGCACGTTAAGAACCTGCAACAACTCTTTTGAGGGGTCCGTAGGTGACCTGTTGTAGGCTAAATTTCTGTCCCTTTCAATATACCCTCATTTCCCGTGGCAGTCTAAATTTCTCCGACCTTAATCCCGGACGCCCCTATTACAGAACCTACCTATTGTATTTATTGTTAATTTGTTCTCGTCCTGAATATGCATGAAATATTTGCCACTGGACGTTAAGCAACCAACAATCAATCAATCAATAATTTTAATGCCAAATTAGAGTTTTATCCCAATTTCACGGTCCACTATACATAGAAAATGATTGTAGGAGTGGGGCATCCGTGTTCTATAGACACATTCTTGTTTAAATTGAATTAATGTATTAGTAAGAAAAATAGAAATTAAAAGAATAAAATTATACTGAAGTTGATGTTAAAAACTCGAGCGTGAAAGATATTTTCTTTCTATATGCGGAACAGAAACCAACATTTTAAAACATCTAAAACGACTATCAATAAAGTTTGAGTGTATACACAATTTAAAGTAATACAATTAAATACGTTTCAAACTCATGAGATGCATTTCGTAATTCTATATCCATTCAGAACTCTGGATTTATTGCTTGCTACGACTATTTCAGGTCTTCATAATTTGGTTAAAATGAAAATTATGATTTGATTGTTGGTTGCTTAACGTCCAGTGGCAAATATTTCATGCATATTCAGGACGAGAACAAGTTAACAATCAATACAATAGGTAGGTTCTGTAATAGGGATTCCGGAATTAAGGTCGGAGAAATTTAGACTGCCACGGGAAATGAGGGTATATTGGATAGGGACAGAAATTTAGCCTTGCAACAGGTCACCTACGGACCCCTCAAAGAGTTGTTGCAAGGGTTCTTAACGTGCAAAGAGCGTGGCACTCTCTTTACACGAGGCATCGGATTTAACGTCCCCATTCTGACCGGACGTGGCTGCAAATTTGTACATCCCGAACAGCCAAACGGACGCCCCACTTTAGCAAGGGTTTTACTGCCGGTCGGAGGAAGACCAATGGTGACCATACTTTATTCCCCAGTCACCCTTGGGGTAAAAAATGAAAATTAAGTGTTATGTATGATGAATTAATTTATTTGAATTAATGATGTGTTATGTAAATGAATACATAATCTATAATTATAATTAATATTAAAGAAAAATATTCAAAACTAACCTGGATGATGGATCGTTTCTACGTTGTTTTTTTTTATTTGTTTAATTATAATATCCTGATTTTCCAATAAAAAGGAAAAATATTCTGATCCCCAATTTGATAAACAAAAATATTGTGGTCAAGCCGATGAAAAAAAAAAATTATTCTGACTGACACAAAAAAACAAAAAAAACTTCCCCCTTGAAGTTAGTTGGTCGGTCCCTCATACAATATAACAATGCACTCTTACTTGATGTTCCTTTTGACATGTTTGGTGATGGTGTAGATGTAACAGGTTGTCTAATATGAGTACTTGGTGTAATTGCTCATGTTGATGCAGGTCGGTTTAACATTCTAGCAACTTGTACTTGACATCTGCGGGCAAACTGAACTGGAGGTGTCTCACTTCTATGCACTGCTGCTGTGGTTATCTGCCTTTTAGGGGTGGAACTATATGGAGCAGTTTCCATACTAATACTGTCATCATCATTATCATTCAGAACTTGGTTTACTGATAAGTGTCGAGTCATTGTATTCCCTGAAGATGACTACCTGAAAGGAAGTGGTTGTATGTCAATCTGTAATAAAATTAGAATAAATTAGCTCTAAAACAATGTTATGAAATATCTAAAAAATATATATGGATATCAAAGAGGCATGCATGAATATGATAAAAAAACACACAGGTATATTCCAATAATAAACAGGCTTATTTAAAAAATAAAAAGAACTACATAGTTTCATTTTGGAAAAAAGTAAAATCACAAAAATACTGAACTCCGAGGAAAATTCAAAAGGAAAGTCCCCAATCAAATGGCAAAATCAAAAGTTCAAACACATCAAACGAATGGATAACAACTGTCATATTCCTGACTTGGTACAGGCATTTTCTACATAAGAAAATGGTGAATTGAACCTGGTTTTACAGCTAGCCAAACCTCTCACTTGTATGACAGTCGCATCAAATTCCATTATATTGCCCCCAAGGGTGACTGGGGAATAGAAGTATGGTCACCATTGGTCTTCCTCCGACCGGCAGTAAAACCCTTGCTAAAGTGGGGCGTCCGTTTTGGCTGTGCGGGATGTACAAATTTGCAGCCACGTCCGGTCAGAATGGGGACGTTAAATCCGATGACTCGTGTAAAGAGAGTGCCACGCTCTTTGCACGTTAAGAACCCTGCAACAACTCTTTGAGGGTCCGTAGGTGACCTGTTACAAGGCTAAATTTCTGTCCCTATCCAATATACCCTCATTTCCCGTGGCAGTCTAAATTTCTCCGACCTTAATCCCGGACGCCCCTCTTACAGAACCTACCTATTGTATTTATTGTTAATTTGTTC